>APFE030708635.1:633-47966 GCA_000404065.3 Pinus taeda
TGAACAAGTATTTGATTAAATCCTGAAAATCCATCTAGTAAAGAAATTCTAGAGGAACCCACTACTCTTTGCAAGATATGATCCATTTTGGGCAACGGGTAGTGGTCTTTCAGAGAGACCTAGTTTAAATTTCTCAAGTCTACACACAGTCTTATCTCTCCTGTTTTTTTTCTGGTGGGAACTAAGTTAGACACCCATTCAGAGAATCTGATGGGTGCAATGATACCTATTTCAAACATTCTCTTTATTTCTTTTTCAATCAGGGGAAGAAGCATGGGGTTGATTCTTCTAAGTTTTTGTTTGAACGGTTTTTTATTTGGTTTTAAAGGAATGGTATGTTGGATTACTTAGGTGTCATAGGACTTCAAGTCCTCATAACTCCAGGCAAATACATCTTGGAATTCTTTGAACAAATCCACATATTTCGGTTTTTGGTCAGGAGACAGTTTGGATAATTTAATCATTCTGGGATGTTCTGTTGTTCCTATGTTGTGTTCTTCTATGGAAGCATTCAATGATTCCATCTTTGGCTTTTTGGGCACATCGTTGTCATCAAACATGTCTTCCAATGGAGTAAGGCCGACGGGCAGAACATTACTTTTCAGATCAATAAACTCATCCTCCACCTTGGTTGTTTTCTCTGAACAAATTTGTTTCAGCTGTCCTATGTTTGTATTGTTGAAAACAGTTGGGCTAAGGATTTGTTTAGTTGTTGCAGCTATTAGAGTCAGGTGGTTTTCTTCTGCTAACTGTTCTGATTCAGCCGTGGCATCCATGTCAATGTTTGTGTTGGAAAATTCGTCCTCCAGAGTTAAGAAACTGTTAATCTGGGCATCATTTTGAAATACTTGCCAATCCTTGACATTGTTAGGGACCGAAGGTTTGTGTTTTATTTCAGTGGTGAAATAGTGATTTGGTTCAAAGGGAAGCTTGCATGTGCTAGCAAAGGTTGCTAGACTATGGGCATGAATATTGTGATCTCGTGCAATTTTGGCCAGCTTAAATTCATTGAAGGCGTTGAGTAGTTCAGTGGCAGCAGCTCTGTAAGCTCTCATTCTACTATCATTAGCGACAAAGTTACCCTTGATTTGTTGTATAATCAAGTCCGAATCACCTAGGATGGAGACTGTAGTAGCTCCCAAGGTTTTGAGCAACTTCAGGGCTAAGAGAAGAGCTTCATACTCCGCCATATTGTTTGTACATCTGAAATTGAGTCTATAGGCATGGCCTTGTACGTGATTATCATGAGTATTGTAAATCCACACTCCAGCCCCTGCTCCTAACTTGTTAACTGAACCATCAAACTCCAAATACCATGTGACTTCTTGTTTGAGGTTTGTATTGAGAGTTTTAGTTGTTTGAGGACCAGGCAGGCTTGTATTTTGTGTTTCGAGATGTTCTTCTTGTTGTTTGTTCGTTGCCTTTGCTGTAGAGACAATTTCATGGGTATTGGCAACCGATTCCTCATTGACGTACATTCCTTGCTCCAAAGATAGCGGCTTATCATCAGTTGGAGGGCTGGTGTTATCATTGAATAAAATAAAAGAATCCATATTAGAATGGATTGAGTATATTGGAAAATTTTGGGGTTTTTTCTCACTGCTTACCACATACTTCATTAATGTTCCTCTATATAGTATCTTTGGTTGCCCAAAGACAGATATAGTGGCATAAGAGAGGTCGAGTTGAAGGGATCCTTGCAATTTTTCTCCCCACGATCTAGATAGGAGCATACCATACTTTGTAGGAATGTCGGCTACTACTACGTCCATTAAAATTGTATTGTTGGGGAATTGGACTAGAGAGACACAAAGGTCTTTGATCAAGGCTAAACATTTGACCTGACTTGAATCAAAGGAATATAGATCTTTGTATGGTCTTGTGACATCGAGGTTCAACCTTTCCATTACAGCTTTGGGCATAAGATTGTGTGAGGCACCTGAGTCAAACATAGCATATGCAGTATTTTGTCATGTATGTGCAGGCATCGCTACGGGAAATAGGCCGTTTTGGGGAATCTTTAGGGAATATTTTGATTCCTTGGCCCATTTTGCGGCGAAAAATCCCGAAATCGCCCGATTTTGCCAAATTTATCCGGTTTAAAGACAAGAAAGGACCAGTGACAGAGATTAAAGTGTACCAGATCAAATCAACAGGGAAAAAGCACGTCAAAGAGTATCAGCAGGCGGTAGAAACCATAAATGTAGCGGAAAAGAGTATCAGTGAAAGATCTTAACAGTGGCCCAAAGCAAGAGAACATTTAATACCTTCCAGCAAAGTCAAAAGAGAGAGCGAAGCCACTCAAAACTTTCAAATCATGGTTATTGCACATTTAACTCATACCAGAACAAAACTACAGATCCCGAAGCACAGACATTCGAACAGTACCGCATTGAGTCTCCAAGGGTCACATTGCACTCTTTTTGATTCAGTTGCCTCTAGCGCAGCCCAAAGGACTTACCTGCATTTAATTCCAGTGACACTTAGGTTTTAGAAAAGCTTTTCCGGCAGACCTATTTAGGTCGATTGTAATAAATGACTTTCTGATATTTTTCTTATATATACCGCCCTAAAAGATGGAGTAGGGGTTGGTGGGTGAGCCGAGGAAAGTGCTTAATCTTTTTCTCGACATTTTCTTCAAGCAAAGACCCGCACTGTAACTGTCATATGTTCTATAATCAAAGACTGTTGAAAGCATGGATTTCGAAACTGTTTGATGTGTTTAATTGGTCGAGGAGTGATTACAGAATTCCTGTGCTTCTACATGGTTCAATAAGTGTTTCTCAACTCTGTTAATTTTCATGTTTTGTTTTACCACCGTTTCGCCATCTAATTTGCAGAAAAGAAGAATAGCTTAGGATTTGTTTAACTACCCCTTAAGCTCAATTTCTGCATTTTTTCATGTTTTCATCAGAAATAGTTATGAACATGTATACTTAAATGATCTTGTTTACGTTGTTCCTTTCACATATGAATGAGAGTTTAGGAATTCTTAGCTACTCCTAGATAATCATTCATTCACTTCTCCCCTTTTTCAGTCTGATGAAATGATTCTCCTTTGCCTTTCATCTCTAATCGTCATTCCATCCTTTCAGTAGATTGATAATTGTATCATGTGTGGCTATCCCACTCCTTAATCCTCTTGTAACCAAGAAAACACCATAGCAAGCCTAATCCCTGATCATGCCAATGGTTTGTAATACTTATCACATCTACTCCTCTTTGCTTGAATTTTCTACCTTCCATCCAAAACACAAAAAACCCCCTGAGCCAAACTCGTAACACACGATCAAATCCTGATCCAAATAGCCCAGCTGTTGTTGAAAATCCGAATTTAATTCCTAAGATCATTAGAAAAAAAAGCAAAAAGAAGACCAAGCTGCTGCAAGTCCTGAAACAGTTCAGCCAAGCAGTGTTCCAACCCCTGTCAAATTTTTATTCCGGTCAACCCCAAGTTCCCCTGGTTCATCACCTCCTTCTCCTAGTAGCTCCAATACACCTCCATCCCATACTCCTACTACCACTACTACTCCTTCTACCCCAGTTGTTCCTGTTATCCCCGCTACTTTAGTTGTTCCGCTTATCCCCATCATCATGGCTAGATATGCGCGCTTACAATTACCTGCTAATCCCGAGGCTATGCCTCAGGACTACCAATAAAAAATCACCTATTTTGATAGCACAACCTCCTGCACCGCCCTACAGCATACAAAGAAAATGCAGGATTATTTCGAGAGTTATGAGATTGATGATGAGAGTGTAAGAATGAAGATTTTTGTCCAAAGCTTGACCGGTGATGTCAGAACCTGGTTCAGGGCACTTCCACCCAATTCTATATTAAATCCTGAAGCCTTATACCAGGCATTCATTAAAAGATGGGAGAAAAAGAAAGACCCCCTACACATACTGTTTGAGTATGATACTATCAAAAGAGGACCTCAGGAAACAGTTCTGGATTACTATGTAAGATTTAACAATGTTTACAATGCAATACCACAAAATTTAAGACCGCCACCTGACCTCGCGTTATACAAATTCCCGGTTGGCTTTGATGCTGAGATGGCTTATCAATTGAGGGAAAGAGCCCCTCAAAGCCTTGCAGAAATGCAAGATGTTGCAGTGAGTGTGGAAGCAAATCTAATTGCTAAAAGAAACAGAACTAGAACAATGATAGCCAAAGTTCCATTCATCTTGCAAAGAACTCAGAATTTCATTCCAGGACTAAACACATACAGCTCAAATACCATTTCATACGATCAATGTTGGAAGATGGAGAGTTGAAGCTAGAAAAGATACACACTAGCCAAAATCCTGTAAATATGCTAACAAAAGTTGTAACCAGGGAGAAACTGAGAATATGCTCAGTTTCAATTGGTCTTCAAGGATGACGATGAAGATGAGAAACAACCAGGTTCAAAGAGGAGTCATTGTCCAGCAAATGAAGTAGTGGTGGAGTTGCTACAATCATTCTCCAAGTGGGAGATTGTTGGGTGTGGAGCATGATTATTTAGAGGTCTTTGTTTCATCTGAATGTATATCCCAGGAAGATTGTACACCCCTCCACACGAGGGGGTGTGGGGGGGGC
The DNA here is from genome assembly GCA_000404065.3 of Pinus taeda. Taxonomy (NCBI): domain Eukaryota; kingdom Viridiplantae; phylum Streptophyta; class Pinopsida; order Pinales; family Pinaceae; genus Pinus; species Pinus taeda. Next base: position 5,219 of record APFE030708635.1, read on the forward strand.
TTGTCCCCCCCACGGGGGTCCGTGGGGGGACTAATCCCCCCCAGCTGGGGGTTCTGGGGGCCAGCAGTCCCCTAGCGGGGGTTTCGAGGGCAACGCCCTTGAAGCTAAAAACAGATGTAAAATTTCCTTGTAAAAGTATGGTAGTTTCTAGTCAATCTCGGCCATTCATTAGGCGGATGATCAGAAGGTAGAATTTATGTTTAGTTTAGGGTTTTTTTTTTGCCCTAGAAAGCAACCCCTCTCTTTGTATGAGGCCATTGTATTGAGGTTGTGTAATATGTGTGTATTCACAGAGCAAGAAATAGATAGGTGAGACTGTGAGAGAAAACAGAGGATATTACAGCGGATCTGTTGTAGGTTGTGTCTCTTCATTTTGCTGGATAATAAAAAGGAAGGACTAAATGTTAAGGGTGGACATAGCCCAAACTAGGTGAACCACATATATCTGTGTCTCTCTTGTTTTATGCATTTTCTGTGTTTATATTTCTGCAATATTTTATGTGTTCCATTTCTCTGTAATATATGATTTTCTAACAATACTTTTGCATTTGCATGTCTAGGTTCAGAATAGGGTGGGAGTGCAGACTAGTCCTAGAAGTAGGTGTGATCTTACACTCCTCTGTTAGCTAAGAATTCGAATAAGTAGTTGGATTTGCGTCTGGGTTCCTGGAGCACTTGGTGGGACAAGTGCCATTGAGTATTTTGAGGGCCACTTGGATGATGATTTTGGATTTCCCATCAACTATCAACAGGACGAGATGACTGGTTTTTTCCATGTGAAGACCTTGGATCAAGGCTTCAAGCTATATTGCATTGTTGATTTCCTACCCAATATAGCCCTTGTAGAGCCTGATGATCTCTAAAGTTTGATTATGAATGACTCCACCATTGCTAGCCTACCCTAGATTACCCTTGGAAGCACCATCAAAGTTGAGTTTGAAATGTTTTTGTGGAGGGCGATGCCATCTTTTTTATGAGGGATATTAAGTGAGAGTGTGAGTGGACGCTAAATTCCTTTGGTTGAATTTGAAATTCCACCAGGATAGAATTACATGTTCTTTAGGATTTCCTTGGAAATATTTGTCATCCCAGCTGGTAAGGGACAAAGTTTCATCTAAGTAAGTGTGGTAAAGCTATCAAATTCTCTCTAATGATTTGTTTTTTGTCATTGAAAATCATTTGTTCCTTTCTTTCCATACTTCCCGATCATGAAACTAAGAGCTAGATTGCAAAGACGATTGACGATATTTCTTTGGAAAGGATTATTGGCCTAGGTTTTGATGGACTAGGTGATGTTGTTTTTCCTTATGGTGAGGCGTTAGAAACCTATGACCAATTTTCTCCATAGATTGTTTTCCATTGGACAAGCATAAAATAGGTGATCTATAGTTTCCTATTAGAATTACACATGTATCATTTGGAGGGGCCTAATTGGAAGCCTTTTTTGAGGAAGTTATCCCATGTGAGGGTGCGTCGATGTATAAGGATCTAGATGAAGGTTGATATCTTAGGCCATAGTTTCAAATATCATAGCTCTTTCTAGAAGGGTTCTAGTTTGATGGATTGATTCTAGATTTGAAGATAGTAAGCTTCCTTGATTGTTAATCTATCTTGGTTATGATAGCCCCATCAAAGGATGTCTATTCCTTCCTTTTTCCTAATTTTTCTTTGAAGGAGATCATCTTGAATTTATTTTCTTATCTGCTTTGTGTCTTGTTCCTGACATAGGATAGATTGCTTCCATTGGTGGATTTTTTAATCAACTAAGTCATACTAGAAATGATGGACCTAGCTACAACTAGTGGTGTGGGAGTGCTCTTGGCTAAGGGGTGTCTTGAATTTATTTTCTTATCTTCTTTGTGTCTTCTTCCTTACATAGGATAGATTGCTTCCATTGGTGGATTTTTTAATCAACTAAGTCCTACTAGAAATGTTGGACCTAGCTACAACTAGTGGCGTGGGAGTGCTCTTGGCTAAGGGGTGTCTTGAGAGTGCTACTCAATAATGGAAGTTGCTGCTAGGATTTGGTCCAAAAGCGAGTGGTTCCTCCATCATGTATCTCCCAAAATATATGCTTTTGGATTATTGCTCTATTAAGGCTTGCCAAATTCCATATGAGGGAGCCCTTTGTCTAGGTGGTGAGTCGAATGAGGTCTTTTTGGCTGCGTGCTTGGCATATTTTATGTGCCAAAGTTTGGCCCATGGTTCATATCAATATTTTAGTCACCCCACCATATTTTGGCCCCCATGACGTTGTTGGTAACCTCTGGATCTTGTATCTTGAGCCCTCTTTTATGTTTTGGAAGGCATATGATGTCCCATTTGACTAGGGGTCATTTATGCTTTAGATCATCTCCTCCCCATAAGAAGGATATTTGAAGGGATCTGATGGATTTAGAACCCATTTTGGAGAAGCAATAAGTTGGCAAGGCTTGCATATCCAATTTGATCAGGACCAGGCTGCTAGAAATGTTGAAGGGTCAAAAGGTCCAGCAATTGAGCTTATGAGTGAGATTGTTAAGGAGATCTCTCCAAGAGAAGTGTTTAATAACTTAGTCTATGAGTGGGGCCCCAAGGTACTTAGAGTGAAGAGTGGAAAAAGAGAACTCCATAATGTACTTGATGTTTCTTTGGGTTATGGGAGGAGTATTGAAGAAGAAAATTTGGATTTCTCCACGTTAACAAAGGTTCCCAAAGTAGCTACGAAGAGGTATAGAATGGATTTGAATTCCCTAGCTTCCTTGAAAGAGGGGTGATTAAGAAGGAGGGTGTCATCCACAAATTACTTGTGGGAGAGAGAAAAGTTGTCAGGGATGGAAAGAACCTTTATGGGAACCTTTTTGAAGGGTGGATTTGATGCTGCAACCTAAGCCTTCCATCATGAGGATAAAGAAAAATGGGGAGAGAGGATCTCCTTGTCTAATGATGCGAGAAGGCTTGAAGGTTTCTAAGGGTGATCCATTGACTAAAATAGAGAAGAAAGCAGAGGAAACCAGGGACATGACCCATTGGGTCCAATGGAAGATGAAGTCAAATGCTAAGAGGGTTGGCTCAATGTAGACCCAATGGAGTTTATCAAAAGCTTAGGACATGTCCAATTTGAGAAGCATAGCAGGGATTTTGAGGGTTTTAAGAAAATGGATGGCTTCATGAGCAAGGATAATACCATCAAGAATCTGAAACCATTCAACATATCTAATTTGTTCAAGAGAGATGAGGAAAGGGAGGATGGGTTGGATCCAATTGGTGATGACTTTGGAGATAATTTTATAGATGGTATTGCACAATGGTATGGGTTGATATTTACCTAGAATGGCTACATTGTCTTCCTTTGGAACTAGGTCTAGGAAGCTTGCATTGAAGGTGGGAATAATGCATTTACTAGACCTACAATATTCAATTATTTCGAGAACTTGTTTCTAAAGAAAGTGCCAACATTTCTTGAAGAATATGATGATGAAGCCATCTAGTCTGGGAGCCTTTCCATATGTCATCTTATGAAGAGCTTCATGTACTTATGCTTCCTCTATGGTTCAAATGAGGACCTTATTTTTATCCTCAGTGATGAGTCTAGGGATGTTGTCTTTTATTAAGTCAATGACATCTTTGCATTCTGGCTGAGGGTTTTGTAGGAGGTTGGAGAAGTGTTGAACAAGTTTTGACTCAATCTTCTCTAATTTCTCTAGAATTTCCCCTATCTTTATGTGAAGAAAGGTGACGTGGTTGAAATTTTATCAATTGCATCTATTGGAAATTATTCTTCTAACTCAAAAATTAATTATGCAATTTATTTGCTACGACAAATAATGAATAAAATCATGGCTAAATTTTCACTATAAAAATATTGTGGAAAATAAAATACTAGAAACTAAGAGATTCTAGCACACACAATAATTTTGACAGTTAATTTTGGATAACTTGGGAAAACTCGTGCATCAAATGAGGGTTTTATTATTAATATTCAAAAAAAATTATGAGTACAATAATTTAGATGCCCATTTGGAAATCTAATTTGAGGAAAATACTGGCAAAAATATCATGAGAAATTTCTATCACCCCAAAATTATTTTTTGCCCCCAAAATCGCTCCCCAACTTTTACATTGAGCTCCCTGTGTCACCCTCCACGCAGAGCTTACAATGGCCCTCTAGATATTTTGGTCTTGCTTCCCTTAACTCTTAGGAAATTGGAAATCTTCCTCTTGGAATGTTAGTGCCCTCCTTTTACACCTTCTACTCACCCTCTAGCTCTATATTCTCTGTTGAGTTGTTGCTTCTGAGAAAATTAGACTACCTCGGCATATTAGTATGTACATTGGATGATTTCTCCATCACCACATCGACCTCCTCTTATAATCCTTTGTTGGAACACCAAAGACCAAGATTAAAACTTAATCAATGAATAGGATCATCTCTGGATTGATCCATGTGAGTTTCTAGATGACTCTCACCTTATCTCAATTAATACTTATTAATTAACCATATTCCCTAAGTTTATACTTAGGAAATATTTAAAAATTGGTTAATAATCTAATTGAGACACTTCTAGGTGGAATTTCCAAAAATGATTTCTAGGTTTTGGAGATCTCATGTATTCTAGCCTCTCCGCAAAATTTTATGGCTAGAACACATCTGATGCTACAAAACTAACACTCACTCTTAGCGAGGAATTTGTTATAGTGCTACTGCACACCCTGTAGTAGCACCATGTCTCTGCATCTTATCCTGTCACGATGTTGATGTCTGGCCATGTTTCCCACCAACCATTGTGCAACTCTTATATCTATTGCATCTATATTGCTACTAACCCTATTGAACTGCTGCCAACATTGCATCTCACTGCAACTTCCTCTCATATGTTGTTGTTGCAACTAAGAAACATCCAAAATAGCATGTCCCTACTACTGAAACGGGTTCTCCACCATACCCATAATTTCTCTAAAAAAGATGAACTTAGCTCTTCCTAGAGCTTTCATGAGTATATCTGCAACCTGCGCTTCTGTGGGAACATATTGTAGTTGAACTACTCCATATCAATGTGCTTTGACTTGTCATGAAACACTAGATTTTCATAGAGATTTATGCAACTCTGATTATCACAATAAACAATGGTTGCCTCCATCCTTTTCTTGAACAAGCTTACTAGCAGCTTCTGAAGCCATATATCTTTGCACGTAGTTGTGCTAGTTGCCATATACTGTGCTTTTGTAGAGCTCAGTGCTACTGACTTCTGCTTCCGGCTACACCAAGAAACCATCCCTGATACAACATTGAAGTAGTACCCAAAGTTACTTTTCATGTCCAGTGAACTGCCTACCCAATCTGCATCTATATACACACAAATTTTGACTTCATCTCCTCAAGTATATTTTAGCCCATACTCGATTTTGTTGTGAATATACTTTAGAATATTCCTCGTTGCTTCCCAATGTACCCTTTTCGATTCTACCATGAATTGACTAAGGGTATTGACTGCAAAGCAAATATCTAGCCTCGTGTTGACCAGATACATGAGAGACTCAATGAACTGTCTATACAAGGTGGGGTCGACATCCTTGTCATCTGATGAATCTATATTCTTCCAGTTGGTAATCATGGGCATAGCCATGGGTTTGTAATCTTGCATTTTAAACCTCTTCAAAGTATCTGTAGCATATCTTCCTTTCCAAAGGAACATCTCCCAATCCTTCTGTCACACTTCCAATCCTAGAAAATAGTGCATCAACCCCAAATCCTTCATGTCAATTTATGTTGCCAATTTCCTCTTACAGTCCTCCATGGACCCTGATGATCTTGTCAAAAAGAGATCATCCACATAAAAAAATAGAATGAGAGGCTCACCCTCTACCATCAAATAGTAAATTTTGGGATCTGATTCACTCTTAACAAATCCGATCTGCCACAAGTAGGTGTCAATTCTACCATAACATGCCCTAGGAGCCTACTTGAGTCTATATAGATCTTTCTTCAATTTGCACACATGTATGCACCTCTCATGAGTCTCAAAGCCCTCTGGTTCTCTTGACATAAATCTGGCGAATCTTCCATCCCATCTGAGTTTCTAGAGATATAACCGACTAGATAGAAATGTCTATGGAAACTGGGGTGAAGGTCTCCTCACAATCTACCCCTTCGTTTTGTGTATAACACTTTTCCACAAACCTAGCCTTGTACTTTTCCACACTGCCATTTGTGACATATTTGATCTTATAGATCCATCTCGAACCTACAACTGATCTGTCTTCTAGCCTTGGCACCACCTCCCAAACATCATTTGTCATGATTAAGATATATTCTTCTACCATGGAATCTAACCATCCCTGATGCTGTGTGGCCTCCTAAAAGCTAGAAGGTTCTTCTACATAAGCCACCAATGCTTGGTACCTATCAGGTTATTTGTGTTGTCTCTTACTCATGTTAGGAGTTCCAATCAACTACCCTACATCTCTTAATGTCTGACGAACCTCTCTGTTGGCTCGACCACTAGTCGTGGGAGGTTCTGCAAGTTCCTCCTCATCATATTTCTGCTACTCCATCTACTGAGAACTTCCCAGATTTCCTGTACCTAAGGAAATACTGGTGTTGGTTATAGTACTTGACCCTTGTGACTTTCTTCCTGCATGTCCCATTGGCTGCCTCTATTGTTGGACTAAAGGAGGTTTTGTTGACTTATTCTTATCACTTGTAGGCATCTCACAAGATATCCTGAAAACTTGGTCCTCCATGAAATTCACGTCTCACCTTACTACAATATTCCTATTGCTAGGAATGTAGATTCTAAATGCCTTTGAGGTTTCATTGTACCCAACAAAGAACCCCTTCTCTTCAGTCTGATCAAGTTTGGTTTGTTTATCATCTGACATGTAGCAATAAGAAATGTTGCCAAAAATTATGAAGTGGCTAACTTCTAGCTTCTTTCCTGTGAAGACTCCTCCTGGCATTTTCTTCCCCAATGCTCTATGAGGAGTCATGTTCTAAATATACATTTTTGTGTTACATTATTCTGCCCATATAAATCTAGGTAGATCCTAGTCATATAACATGCCCTTTGTAGTTCCAACAATGGTTTTGTTTTTCCACTCTGCTACACCATTTTGCAATGGATTTTATGGAGTTTTCCATTCTCTCTTGATGCCTTCCTTTGCACATAAATCTATAAACTATTTATCAATATATTCTCCACCATTATCTGAGCGAAGCACCTCGATCTTCTTCCATGTCGCATTCTCCACGAGAGTTTTAGAATTTCTAAAACGATCGAAGAGCTCATCCTTGGTCTTAAAGAAGTAGATCTAGGTTTTCTTGGAATGATCATCAATAAAGGTGACAAAATATTTGGCACCGCTTAGAGCTCTAGTTGACATTAAGCCACAAATATCTGATTGTATAAGTCCTAACACACCATCAACTTTGTTGTCACTTCTTGGAAATGTTGCCTTAGCATACTTCCCAAGCACACATCATCGTGCTCAGTGCCAAGTTTTGGAATCCCTATTACCATTTCTTTGAGCATCCTGAGTGTGATCCTGTAGATGCCCCATTTTCCTGTACCATAACTCATCCAGCTCCTTCCCATTGATATTGCCTATTAGTGCCAATGGAGAATCAATTTGTAACCGGTATAATATGTTACTTCAAACTCCAATATGTCTTATCTATTTCCAGCTCAGGTATTTGACATATACTTTCTACCCTACGAAGTGAATATCATACCTCTTATCCTATAACTGGGATATTGAAATCAGGTTCATACCCAACCCCGACACATGTAATACATCTATAGTGTTGGTGCTTTCTCTTGAATCCCCCTAAAAATGTATGGTACCTCTCCCTACGGGAGTACCTTTCGTTATGTTTCCCATAGTAATCTGGAAGTTCATTTGCTCCTCTTTGTAGCTAGAGATATATTCTCTAACCCCTGTCATGTGAATTGATTCTCCATTGTCTATATACCAAACTCCCTATGAAGTTGATCCTACTAAGCAAGAAAATTCGTCCTCTAATCTGGAAGAAAAATATGAAGTCTCATGAATGTTACTTTTTTCCATGGCTATAGTGTGTTATTCCTCTTTTCCACCTTGACACTGGCTCTTCTCTAATGAACTGCTGCAAAAACCTTCTACGTCTAGCTAGAGATTTTCTCAACGAGAAAATTTGAGTTGCTCCCTCTCCCTCTAGAATCACCTGTTTAGGAAAAAATGTATTTTTCTTCTCCTTTCTAAAAAAAATTGGTCTTCCTCAAGTAATTCTACCTTCTAACAAAAGGATTGCGCTGCCCCTTGAGAATTTTGACCTGTTGCCCACACTTAGCAGTGAAATTCCTTCTTTTCTCTTCTGAGATCTCTGACTGATCAATGAAGCTATGATACCATGTGAAATTTTATCTATTGCAGCTACTGGAAATTATTCTTCTAACTCAGAAAATTAATTATGCAGTTTATTTTCTACAACAAATAACGAATAAAATCACAACTGCAATTTTCACCATAAAAATATTGTGGATAATAAAATACTAGAACCTAAGAAATTATAGCACACACACAATAATTTTGACACAGTTAATTTTGGACAATTGTCCCCAAAAAAACCCAACTTGGAAAAATTGGTGCAACAGATGAGGGTTTTATTGTTAATATTCAACAGCAATTCTGAGTACAATAATTTAGATGCCCAGCTAGAAATCTAATTTGAGGAAAATACTGGCAAAAATATTGTGAGAATTTTCTCTCACCCCATAGCTATTTTCTTCCCCTGAAATCGCTTCCCCATCTTCGGTGTTGAGCTCCCTACATCACCCTTCTTGTAGAGCTTACGCTGGCCTTCTGGAGATTTCAGTCTTCCTTCCATTTCCTTTTTTGGGAACTGGAAATATTCCTCCCATAATTCTACTACCCTCCTATTCCACTTGCTACTCACCCTCTGACTCCATCTTCTCTGTTGAGTTGTTTCTTCCAATAAAATCAAACTACCTGGGCAACTGAGTATCTGTGTTAGATGATTTCTCCATTACCACATCAAACTCCTCGTATAATCCTCTGTTGGAGCACCAAATACCAAGATTAAAACTTAATCAATGGCTAGGATCATATTTGGATCGATCCACGTGATTTTCCAGATGATTCTCACCTTATCTAAATTAATATTGATTACTTAACCATATTCCCTAAGTTTATAATTAGGAAATACTTAAAAATCGGTTAATAATCTAATTGAGACACTGCTAGGTGTAATTTCCATAAATGATTTATGGGTTTTGAATATCTCATGTATTCTAGCCTCTCCACAAAATATCGTGGCTAGAACACATCTGATGCTACAAAAACTAACAGTTGGATCTAAGTTGGATAGTTGATTTGTGGAAGAAAGAGGTGTTCCTTTCCCGATCCTTTAACCAGTTGATCCTTTATTTTTGTATCCAATACAACTATTCCTATTTGTAATGAGCTTCGATCTTCTTGGTTAGTGTTGCTTCCTTGTCCTTTTACGTTGTAGTGTGGCCGTGAAGAATGATTTCTAGCAAGAGGATGGCCATTTCCTTCTCCAAGGCCTGTTTTGAATATAATATGTTACCAAATTCGTCTTGGTTGAATTTTTTGAGAAGGAGCTTGATTTTTTTTAACTTTTGTTGGAAGACATACATCTTTAAGCCTATGAAATGAGCCATACTATGCCACAATTCTTTTATTTTTCTTATGATGTTAGCATCAGAAAGCCAAAATTGCTCAAATCAGAAGGGGAATTTGAGTGGCTTACCAAAAGTTCTAAATGAGAGGGAAATGGGACAGTGATCTGATCCCACTAATGGTAGGAATTAAATTGAGAGCTCATGGCCTCCAGTGAGCAGAGATTTAGAAACTAGGAAGTGACCTTCATGAGAGGAGATTTGGGCATCTCTACCCCTTCTGCGGTTCCACATGAAGAGACCATTGGTAGTTTTCATATCTACCAGGTTTAGATCTTTAATGAAGTTGTTGAGATACTCTAATTCAAGGTCCATATGGCGTCGACCCCCTTTCTTTTCATGGAGGGAGGTGATGATGTTGAAATCCCCATCAATGATCCAATTGTGCACATCTACTAGGTTCCTAAGAGAGTAGAGGTGTCCCATCATGTCTTATTTTTTGTCTAGGGCTTGAGGTCTGTAGACTAGAACATTTTATTTATTGGATGAACAAGATTATCAGGAGATCATGTTGAATCTTCCAACGAAGGATACGTTGATTTAGTGGGCTATTCATACAATTAAGATTCTAGAGTATTATCTTCATGATTAAACTAAAGGTTGAGAGGAGTAGATCTATGAGATTTGTTTTTACCATAATCAACTAATTTCCTGCCCACAATGTCCAAGTGTTGCAATTTAGATTTTCAACCTCTCTTCTTAAAATCCTTGCTTCTTTCTTCCCATATTTTGTTATTATGGTTTGAACCCTTAGTTTCATGGTTGCTTTAGCTTTTTGGGAGTCGTTATCAAGAGTTTTATTTGTGTGGGTAGGATCATGTTGATGACATTCATGCGATAGGCATCCTCCATACCCATCATATCTAATCCTTCCATGTCTGTGAAATCTTCATCTTCACCCATTTAGATGTCCTCTTCTGGCTAAATATTGATTTTCTCCTGCATAGTACTGGGATATGCTTCCATTTGAAATTTTCCTTTGTCTTCATGGTTCTATTGTTCGAACTTGTATGTATGACTTTTTAGGGCAAGTTATTGTAAATGTTGTTGGGGTTCCTCAAGTAGATCTCCTAGGATCTCAAAGTTGTTGTTAGTTTTTTTACTGCTTGGAATATGAGGAGGAGTTGACTTTATTATTGTGATGTTCCTTGTTTGGAATTTTTGTTAAGCCCTACACATTCACCATCCTATTGTCCTTGGGATATGGTTTCTGCTCATTCAAGGGATAATCTCTGAAGAGATGCTCATGTTAGTGGCATTTTCGACATCGGAAGGGAACTTTGTTCATAGTCGAGGGTCTAGAACTTGACTTTGTCTTCTCAAGTGTTATGGCTTCTAGGAGGAGCATTGCTATGTTCATATAGACACAAATTATAGCATATGACGTATAGAAACCCTGCTTAGTTTTCTCTAAGAGGATGAAAATTTTACCTAGCTTATTGTTGATTTCTTGAAGAGCCTCTTAATCCCAGTATTCATACAAAAACGAGTACAAACGGATCCAGACAATGGCCCAGGAGAATTCCTCCTTGTCTAGGTCAAATCTTGTCATTAATTTGTGCATGTATAAGCTTGTTGAGTTGAAGAAGTAGGAGGCTCCTTCCATTATATCCTTCAAATCCTCCTGTCTTGAAAAAATTATGATGAAGAAGCCTTTGGAGCCTAGCTTGACATCATAGTGGGCCTTGGGTTTCCAACATTGGGCTCTCCAATACATTAGGTCCTTTTTCATTGGCCAGATCTCAATAAATTTACAGATGGGGGCATGGTCCTCCATATGCTGGATGTTTCGTTCAGCCTGACCAGAGGAATGTACAGACGTGGGATCACTATCGATTTTGCTTTGCAAGTACTGATTTGTCTTTGAGTTGGGATTTCAGAATGTGCTTGTTTCTTGCTGTCAACAATAAAAAAAGGGGCATCGTCAGTTATATTGGTGTTATTCAGATCTTAGTCTATAGAAGAGGCTGACTTAAACAATTAGTGGTGGCTTTCTTGGGCAGATGCGTCAGATATGTGAAGTGGGTTTAAGGGGTTGAGGGCCCCCCCAAGCGACAATGGGGATGCAAGAACCCAACGAATGAGGGTGAGGTGGTGATTTAACGTAGGGTTTAGGGGATTGGTGGTGTCAAGAAGCAATGTAGAGATGTAGAGTGGAACATTCAAGTAGAACTCATTATCGATTAATTGTTATATAGTGAAGTAGAATATTGTTATTATAAGAGCCTCACATCTCTTATTGTGGACAAATGAGGAAGGAACCCCATGAGGAGACATATTTAAGGCTCATGCCATTTCGAAACAAATTTGGAGGTTATTGCTGATGACGAAGGTCAAGATGACCGTAGGAGGGTCATAAGGAAACATCGATAGTTGTCAAAGGCGAAGGATGGGGGACAATCAAAACATAATTACCAAGAAAAAGGGGTTTATGTTTATAGAAATTTTAATTATTATTATTATTTGGCTTAGATTTGAATTTAATTTTAAATGGGTGGTCTCTAATAATTGTACATTTTAAATTTTTTTAGTTGGAGTCCAAATATATAATAGTTAATGAGATTGTTATTTTTGGTTGTTTAAAATGCATTTTGCTATATAAATGGATTCAACACCTTAACAAAACTCTCAAGCATTTAAATTGTGCAAACTATATAATTAAATTTGTAATTTTAAGAATAAGTAAAATTAGTTAAAGAATATACTCAAAAAAAGTTTTAAAATTTAGAAGAGTTAAATTACCACATTAAATTGAGTTACTACACAACTACATATGAGAATATGCTCAACATTTGAAATCAATAAAAAAGGTTTAAAACATTTTTGAATATATAAAATTATATTTTAATGAAAATTTTATAGATTTCTTTTTATATATAAAATGGAGAGCAATTTGTGCACACATTTCATAATAATTTTAATAAAAACTAATAGTTCAACCAGATCTATCTTAAAATCCGGATCAACCAAATTCCAAGAGGGATCAAATCTCTTGAGGTGCAAACTTTTTTTAAAGTGAAAAGAAATTTGATCCTTCTCAAAGTTTGATAACTCCATAATTAAAATGGATATAATTTATAAATATTTTGATAAAAATATTTAAAATAAATTTAATTATGTCGTAAGGCGTTCCCTCTGAGAACAACTCCCCTCCCATGCCACCTAACAGTCATGTGCCCTTGATTTTTGTGTTAGAAGATAGAAATAACATTGACCATCCTATTGAAAACCCATATTAATTCAGTTACAATCCATAACGATAATTTCTATCCCCATTTGTTTATCGCAAACCAAGAAGCATATCTTGCTTCGATCTTTACTGCTTCCTTCCGACTTACTTCTGACGAAGACCAATTATTCTTCTTCGCTTGACCACAAAAATATATTCTTCTATTTTCTCCAATTGTAGCATTTGTTTCTACGATCAACAATGGATGCAATATGCAAATTGGGGTTTGGAATAGAGGCGAACAGCTTGTCAAATATTAACGTTGGACCTGAGGTGTCTTTTGCAAAAGCTTTCAAAACTGCGAATACTATGTTTTTCGGGTGTCATTTTTACCTTTTTTGAAAGATAAAAAGACACTTCAATATAGGATCTGTGGTCGCCATCAAGGAAAGGCTCTTCGAGCCATCGCTAGCACTCATAGAATTTCATTCTCTTAGAGCAAGCTGAAATTACGTATATAGTGTGTGAGATAATTCATTCTCTGCGAGCTCCTTACCTACGCTTTGGTTTTGGGACCTTCGCTATCGATAAGTATCTCTTCGAGAATTTCATTATCTCAGTTGAAGCAGATCAAAGATACAGATAAAACAGAAAGGAGGCAATCTCTCTCAAAGGAAAAGCGTAAGCGTTCAGGTGGGCAAGGGCAGGATAGGGGGGTTTAAGGGGGGATCCAATTGTGGATGATTTTATCTACAATGTCATTCAGAGCAGAAGGCATGAAATTTCTTTCCAAAATAACCATGTCTATGAAAAGTATATAGAGGAAAAGCCCGATCTACTGTCTCGCTTTATGGAAGCAACTGACAAAAATCTAGAGAAATACTTTGACAAATATCTATGAGATAATGTTATGAATTTTATAATAGCTAGGTGGGAAAAAAGTGTGATTACTCTTTCTTGGTTTTTTCATTTGCTTTGTCATAATCTAGACATCGAAGAAAGGCTTCTCCAAGAAATCAACGATGTGGTCAAAGACAAGAATGAATGTGCACCCCTGGAAGAATCTATAAGTATAATCGTTGAAAGCCTGACACATACAGTGTTGGACAAGATGCATTATCTTCATTCCGCTTTGAAATATACTTTGCGCCTGTATCCTCCTATTCCTATGGTAAGTTATTTTCCATGAATTTTCTATGGATTGTATTTTTTAGGAATATTTAGGAATTCGAGCATTTAATTGGTAAGCTCACCATAATAATTTAGATTCCATGCTGCAAAGTAATTCTTTTTAACCCTTTATTTAAAATCATAACAATTTGCAAGATGAAAAGAATGCAGTTTCAGATGATACCCTACCAGATCGATACAAAATCAAGAAAGGTCATATAGTGTGCTATGTACCTTATTCTATGGGCAGGACCTAATGTCGACTGTTTTAGGCTCGAGAGATGGATTGATAAGAATGGAGTATTCTAGTCTCAATCACCATAAAAGTTTACAGCATTTCAAGTAAGAGAACTAAGCATTGTACTTAATCCTTTTATTTGAACGCATGTCTTTTAAAAACTATGTCTTGAAATATGTCATATGTTGTTTTTGGAGTTTGTTTTTGGTTAAATCTTGATTTTTGTTATTTAGATTAGATTTTTTATATATAGATTTAATATTATGAAAAAATTCATAAAGTATTTTAATAATATAGAGTTTCGAACTTAAATTTGTGATTCGAACAATCTCTACCAAAATTTAGACAAATTAGACAATAAAATATTCGAAAAAAACTCCAAACTCATGTATAAGAAATAAACCATGACTAACCAATGTGGTTGGTTTGTAGGCTCGCCCTCACATATGTCTTGACAAAGAGTTTGCATACATGCAAATGAACACCACTGTTGTTGTTCTCATTCGCTTCTTCAAATTTGATAGTATCCAAGGTGAACAAGTGAAATATGGTTCGGCACTTACGCTCATGATGAGTGGGGATGGGCTAAATCTTCGGATCAAGCCAAGATGTGACATTAGTTGACCATTGAATGCACAGTGTTCCAACCAACTACACTTTCAATTAAAGTTTTCGAATGGCAGCAAATTATCTATCATTGACGGTGGACTAATATGAATAAAATTTTGTTATCATTAAGATAAATAAAATTATGTTGTCATTAAAGTGAATAAAACTATATTATTATTACTATTATAATATCCTAGTATTATAAAGAGAAATTCCATATTTTCAATGTATAAAGAGAAATTTGATTTTTTTCGCGTTTGTTATACATTGAATATGTCTATATGTCTATAGGACAATCTGTTGCCCCTTGAGGATTCAGTCGATGAGTTGGACAGCTAGATGTACCAAGCTGTAAGTACATGTTAATACCAACAATATTAGTGGTGTTTTAAATTTGCATCTTTCTTTGAATGGCAGTTATAAGCGGGATTTGATTTTGGTGAGGTATCATTTGAGATGCGCATGCCTTTGATATCCATTCAAGTAACCAAACTCATGGGATTATTTATAATATATTTCCCACGCATGGTAGACACAAAGGGTGCATATGTTGATTATTTATAATATATTTCCCATCCATGGTAGACACAAAAGGTGCAGAATGTTGAACACCAGAGTTGAGACAAGTTTTATTTATAGATTTTTATTTTTTTTTAATATGAATGAGAACCTATGGAGAATCGGTAATTTTGAAAGATATGTTACGATCAGTAATTCTGAAAAATCTGCCATTGTTACACTAGATACAATTATTTCATAAATGCCACAAATGTGCCAATTACATGTCTCTGAAAACTTAAACTCACACAGCTAAATAAATTGTTCACGAAACCAATCATACTAAAATCCTTTAACTAGTTCATAAAAATTTTGAGCAATTTACGCTTGAATATGATCATAAATACATTATTTACACTTGAATATGATCATAATTTACTTGCAACAATATTTGTTGAGTCAATGCAAATAACAAAACACCTCTAGGTTTGAGTATGAACAATCACATCTACATTTTTTTATTGGTTTACATTGACTAATACTATTATCCAATTATATCAAGTTTAAATCATAAACATGCAAGCTTATGTAGGCTTTGCACCTTGCAGCCATGGTGAAAGCGTTTATGTTTTATCAATCAAAGAATCAACTATAATTTGGGACTTGATGCCATTTATTTTAGAGTATGTAGCACTTGAAAGAAATGATTTTAGCAAATTATAGCGAAGCAAGGAAATTGCATGGTTTAAAGTGTATGCATTATCACAAAATATAGTAACGATGAAATAGAAATTTGACATATGAATAGAGACACATTAGAATTTGGAAGATATCATTTATGGAACCCACATTGAGTCCGATAAAATCCCTATTACAATGGGCGAGTAATCATAATAGAGTCAATCCGACTCAGCCCCAAAATAACTAGAGTTTAACTAGTCAAACTCTGGGAAACGTGCAAAACTTGGTGAGAGCTAAGAATGATGTTAAAGTAAAGAAATATGCATCATTTTGATCATCTAAGATTGATTTTTTCCAAGAGAGGATTCTCAAGAAAGATAAAGGCCTTTACATGCTAGAATTTTAGATTTACTTATTTAATGCCATAAATTTTACATGCCTTTATGTTCATTTTGATGTCTATGAGACAGGGTTAATCCAGAAATGTTTTCTTAGACTTTTTATAAAAGTTGAGGGTTTTTTTGGGTTATTTTATTTGTTTAGTTTTATGCCTAGCTTTTTCAGAATGTTTCCTAGACTCAAGTTATATTCTTTATATTCAGTTTTGCTAAGTCATTTTCAAGTACGAATTGTGTTACAATGGATAAAATAAGCCTTACTATTTTTATTATCTACACAAAAAATTACGAAATTCATATGAAACCCTTATCAATATAGAAATAGGATTTGTACAAACGCTGAGTTCATTATAGTACAGTCTTAAGATTCTTCAAATTGATAAGAAAAATACCAAAAAAAAAGATAACATAAAATAACGTATTATACGTAGAGGATGTATGTGTGAGTACTTGAGTTCAACGTAAAAAATTGCCATTACCTCCTCCCTGCTAAATAAAAATTGCCATTACCTCTTCCCTGCTAAATTCCTTTACATAAAAATTGTCATTACCTCCTCCTTGAGAAATACCATTCAAACTCGAAGTGAAGTCCACATCATTTGGCCAACACCTTGCGAAAAGACATACTCCTCTTGAGTGGGTCCAACGGTGTTTCTATGTCTCTCTTCCACCAGCACATCACACTTTATACCAAACGACTCTCACATCCCACCACCACATCGTACACCTACCGAACCTCCGTGAGGTGATTGGTCCATCTCCAGTCGCTTTCCACGGGGTTTTTTCAAGTAACATTCCTCTGCAGATGGGATCATGGCTAGGTCATGATTATATAAATTTAATGATTTATAATCAAGTTGTTGTTTAAGGAAAGTGTTTGACAATTAATATTGGGGTTTTGTTCAGGTCTGAAATTTGGTTAATCTGGTTAAAGTAATTTGTGTGTGGTTGCCTAGGTTTAAAAATACAGATGTAATATGTGTGATTTGATCTCAAATTTCAAAATGATAACATATTTATTTTATTTTTAGGTAAATGTTTATTAAATTAAAATAATATAATTAAATTATTATTTATTAGATTTAATTAATTATAATTTGAATAATCAAAATGTAATTTTTTTTTGTATTAATTGGTATAGTTTAATTTATAGATGAAATAATTTATTTCACAATTAATTTTAAATAAATCCGGCATAAATTTTTTTAAAACTTGATTTTAAGTTGTTTAATTTGTAAAATTCGAGCGTTTTGGGTTTTTTTCAGGTATCTGTTATACATTAAAAATGTATTTTAAACAACAAAAAAGGGCATTCTTGTTTGAAACTATATCACCAAATGGTGAAAAAGGTTACCCTCACTCTAGCCTAGTATGTTAGAGATGTTGTAATGTCTTGTATTGTTATGTTATGTAAAACATTTTGACTTGGTCAAATTATATTAAAATAAAATAAATAACAATTAAAATAAAATTGACTTAAAATAGTCAATTTATGGTTGGTCATTTTTGGGCTCCAGGTTTTGACAATCGGAGTTGCAAACCTCTTCAAAGAAATTGGATCCCTCTAAGCATTTGGTAGATCCAGAGTTAAGATGGATCTAAACTAATATATTTTTGCATCGGGAGACACTCTCCAACCCAATATGGAAGAAATGTAACATTTTGTCCTATTATGTAAATATTTTGACTCATCAAATTACATAAAAATACAAATACAAATAAATAATTATTAAAATAAAATTTACCTTTAGTGGTTTTTGGGCTTTAGATTTTGACAACCCATGGTTTTGTCAATGGTATTCTTGTGTAATATAGCCTAGATCCATCTTAACTCAATATTCTCTCAAGTTTCGCACTCAAAAAAGAGGTTTGAGCTTTGAGAGATTTGTTCCCTCTTGTTGCTTGATACATCCGGAGTTAAAATGGATCTAGACTGGTTTTATTTAATTTCAAATTTTTAATGAAATATTTACTTGTTGTAAATACCTTCATGGATTCTGACATTTTAATCTATGAAGTTAACAATTAATGATATATATATTATATCGATTACAATATCCTGAATTAATACAGTTTATTAGCAATTAGTGGCATTTCATTTCAAGTTTAATTAAATATTCTAAATATATTTATATATATATATATATATAATATAGAATATTAGATTAAACTTGAAATGATGCACTATTGCTAATATTGATATTATATCAGATATTTAATTCGATATATATATATACATTAATTGTTAACTTATAGGATTAAAATGTAGAATCCATGAAGGTATTTACACAAGTAAATATTTCATTAAAAATTTGAAATAACATAAAACCAGTCTAGATCCATTTTAATTATTATATATATAGTATTAATATATATATATATATATATATATATATATATATATATATATATATATATACCTCAAAATAACAAATTACATCATTCCATCCATCACAGATCAATACAATTCAAGACAATGCATTTACTAAAGTCCTAGTCTCAAATACCTGGATTAATCATGGGTTTTTCTTTTTTTCCTTTTCTCTTACTGACATCAATCCATTTCGAGGAGTTATCTTGAACAGATGCAGAGGACACCATGACTGCATTTCTTTGAGACAATTCCATTACTTCGGGTTCAATAATATTTATTGTTTCCTTATCACTATCTGAGTGATCTGATTCCTAGAAACATTTGTGCCCACTCATTGAAAAAGCCAAGATTATGGTGGAGTCTCTTTCATTTCCAGTTGAGGGGTGGACCATGGACCATCTCATTTGAGGGATGAGATGATGCAACATGTGGCTGAACTCAGTTTGAAGGATTCAATTTGGTGGTAGAAGTCTTTTGTTGTTGCATGTTTTCCTGCTTGTGAGCCGAAGAATTATGAGATCCTCTTGTATCTTTTCGGTCTTGCCATCCATGGCTCTTTTGCTTGGCATCTGAGATGAAAGAGGACCCCTGAGAAGAAGGATAAGCATTTTGAAGGTGTTAAGGATGTTGATAGATACTACAGTAGAAAGCAATGTTCTCATAATCCAACTGCAAAAAGAAATTAATGTCCCACTCAAGAAGGATTTTATCCAACAATGGCTTGTTGAGGTCTATTTCAACACATATGCAGGAAAAGGTTACAACACCCCTATCAAGCCTGTCTAAGTCTATCTTAATAAAATGGCCAAGAAAGGTAACCACATCAACTAGAATATTTAGATGTGGCAAATGGACAGGGAAATTTGGGAGTCTTACCTAAACCAAAGTGTACAGAGTTTTCATAGAAAGAGGGTTAGAACCAAGAAACCATGACTTACAACAAATATCAAATCGGCCCCAAAACCATAACCTTGATAAAAAAAAAAAAAAAACCTTACAATAATCCTGAAGATCTTTAAAATACACCATAAAGAAACCCTTCAAACAAAAAGAAGATCTCTATTTAGGGACTAAGTCTTATGCACCCATTCCAGAAGCATTAATGGCCATAACCAATTAAGACATAAAATAATGGCATGTCATAAATAATCCATACAAGAAGCAAAGGATTGTGGATGATCCACTTTGACAATTGGAGTTTTTTCTGCTTAATACATAATGAAGGTTGGACGTGACAGTTCTTTGAGAGTCGAATGTGAGAGCCCTGGCTTAAAGGAGTTTTTAAAGGATTTCGAGTGAGAGGCAAAGGACTCACCCCAACCTTTAGCTTCATAGCTTAATCTTGAAACTAGGCAGATTGAATCACCCTTGGCTATGTCGTAATATTTGAGTGTATTCCCTTCCTAAAGTTGCCTACCTTTGTATAAGAGCCACTCAAAAATGAAGGGGATTCTTGTCTGATCTTGAATTCTAGCAGCGGGCATAAAGACTATATTGATTTCTTTCACTTGTAGATTGAAAGAACCCCCTAAAATTGGCCTCACAAAGACCAAAAAGTTCAATAGATCTAGAGCAGTGACCTCAGCTTAGATGTAAGAAGAGCCCCACTGCAAAAGAAGTTCCCCCCTTTTTACCAGATTTGCATCAAAAGATACAGGACGAGGGGGTTTCTGACAAATGGCGTAGTCCTACAATGGAATATTTCTCAATAAAAAGACAACAACTGAAAGCATTAGGGTTTCCAACATGAATCTCTCAAACAGTCACTAACAAAAGTATAAGATTATATTAGCTTGAACTCCATACAAATAAACCAAAACAATAATAGAATAACAAGATTAAAAAAATATATATATGTTTTTTTTGGGTTGAATATCAAAAATTTGAAACTTGAATCTAATAGTTCAAATCATACTTCATAACACCGAGTCACCAATTAAACTGCCCCTAAGAATAATTATTCATTATATAAATTAAAAACTTGAAAAGAAAAAAATACCAATCGCTCAAATTAATTTTTATAATTTTTTTCCCTCAAAAAACCCGTAATTTTGTTAAGGGTAGAAACCTGCCAAAAAGTACAACAAACAGGCGCAAAATCCTTCCAACAATAAATCCCCAAAGCGACCAAAATATATCATGGGCTGAACCCAAAATAAGGAGGGCCCACGACCCCAACCAGGCCTCAACAGATCCCTCAAATTGCACCACGCCACAAACGAGCCCAACACGTAGGCGACATTAATGGAAGATACTAGAGGAAGATGTCGGCTAGGCCACATCTAGAAACACGAACCCCAGAGTCAAAGAAATAGACCACACCATATTAGCAGAAAACCCAAACTAGAGGATGCCTAAGTGAATAAGCGGCGACAAAGGAGTAATGAAGAAGACAACGGTTGTACCCAGGCGAGCGACCATGACCGCTACGACAAAGTCCAAACATGAGAATCGTGTCAGTGAGAGCAGCTCCAACAAAGTGAAGTAGCACTAGCAATGAACAACCTCAATGCCAAGAACAACACCTGCAAGTGGCCATGGTGAAGCACGAACCCATTGAAAAGAGAGAAAATAACATGAAATAGGGGGTGAAGCCAACTAGGGTTTTAGCCACCAGGCCCCCGCTCCCTCAAAGTCGCTCTTTCATAAATTAATATTTACAAATTAATAATATAAACTAAATTAGAATTATTAATATATACAAATTAACAATATAAACTAAGTGATAATTATTAAATTTAATGAATTTGTAACTTAATTTTTTTATTTTTTTGTTAATTATAGTAATCTCAGCCAAAATTTTATAAATAGAACTAAGATATGATGATGATGATTAATATCCACTAAAACTTATATGGTATCTTCGACCTTAAGAAGGTAAGAGATTAATTAGAATTCTTTAACATTTTATTTCTATGCTAAAAAAAGTGAGAGAAACTCTCTCATATCACCATAGTTTTGCTAAGATGAAAGGTCAATAAGGTTGGTAATGTGACAAATATTTTGAAAATTAGATCGAATGTGAGTATAAGATGGACAACCTAAGAGAAAATGTTTTCATCTTCAACCTTCTAGCTTTACACATGTGATAAACTCTTTCATCACATGGTGTTTTGGGAATTGACCAATGACCATTTTCACTATGAAGTTTATGAGAATTAGTTCTAATCTTGGCGATGTTCATTTTCTTCTTAACACTAGTTAACACAAAGATATAATTTTGGTTTTCAAGATTTGGTTAGACCACCTCTTTATAATATCACAATTTCCTTTTTTCCTCCACCTCTTTATATCCCCACAATTTCTCCTTAAATTTGGAAGTAATATTTTTTATATTCTCCAAATTTTGCAAGATTATCTCCTCCTTTGTTCCCCAATGGTCTAGCCAAGACTAGGTATCCTTATGCCACCCTTGCTTGAGTTGAAGGTGGAAATTTTGGCTAGAGATAGAAGCAATTTTGGAAAACTCTTGGCATCCATGTTGTATAACTTCTTTTTATACATAATATACCTTATTATAGTCATGCTTTCACTAGGGAAATTATTATTTTAATTGGGAGGATAGGGTAGGAGTATTCCTCTAATCTTGAGGTGGTAGGTTATGAACTACTTTTGGATTTGTTTCCAACTTGCATTTGTGTTTTTCTCACTGTTATAATTCCAAGTGAACTTATGATGGATGTCAATTCTCAGATATTTGTATGAAGGAACTTCCTCCAAGGAGTTGTTGTCATAAATCAAAGTATCATATGTGATCTTTTTGTATTTAATTATCATGACTTTAGTTTTGTCGATATTTACAATCATATCCATCTTGGAGTAGAAATCATAGAAGATTTTGAGTTGCTTGCCAAGATCATAATGGTTTCTTGCCAAAGGAACTATATCACCAGCATAAAAGAGAAGAGTTATGGCAATATTGTGTATAATGTTAGAGCTTGTTTTGGACAATGTTATTATTTGTTTATGTTAAAATTCTATTCATTGATACATAAATAAATATCTATTTTTTAAGATTTGAAAAGATTAAAATTGGGAAAAAATTAAAAAGATATGGAATATTATATAATCATTTAATTTTTTTTATTATATATATATAAAGATAATAGTATTGTTTTAAATTAAAATATTTGTTTATTTTAATGAAATTAGGAATAAAATAACATTATTAATAATAAAATAAAAATATCTCTCTCATTTCATAGTGAAATTGTGTGTTGGACAATTCCCAAAATATCATAAAATGAAATAATTAGTTTGACAAGAAAATTAAAAAATGAAAACACTTTTTCTTAAAATATCTTACCTATACCTAAATTACACTATAATTCCAAAATATTTAATCTAATATTGATTTTCTTACCTTCTCAATCATTAAAATTACATAATATAATATATAATGGTAATGATCGCTGATCTAATTGAAAATGAAAATAAAAATAAAAATAAAAACTAATTTTTTAAAAATCCTGCAATATCCAATTAATATATAGAATTTTTTTAATTTAAAATAAATATTTTTTTATCTTTAATTATAAATTTATATATAATTTATATTTTTTATCAATAAGTAAATTTTGAAAAATATATATTCTGGATTATTAAATTTACTCATCTCACTTTCAAATTATAAAATTACAATATAAATACACATAATATAAATCTTCCTAAAATAATAAAAATAAACCTAAGATAATGAACAATGTGGATATATTTTTTTTCCTCATTTTAGAGTATGATTTAAAATACCTAAGATAATGAACAATGTGGATATATTTTTTTTCCTCATTTTAGAGTATGATTTAAAATTGTGATAGGTTAATGGGTTGAGAGTTAAAAGCAATTGTTACAAGTAAAGTAAAAGTATATTACAAATAAATTATTATAAGTGATGTTATATTTTTTAAATAATCATAATGTTTTTATAAATGTGTGAATAGTAATTGCATTGAGATGCTCTCTCCAACGCCAGTATAAAAGAAATGTTGTAATGTTATGTTTTATTTTGTCATGTAAACAAAAATAATAAAAATAAAAATAATCATACATTAAAATAAAAATAGTGTATTGAGCTATGGTATTCATGTAGAATATAGTCTATTTAAATGGGGAAAAACTCTTTAAAGGGAGAAAGACCAACCTAGATCCATCTTAACTCTAGATCTACCCAAAGTTGAGAGGATCAAATCTCTTTTCATTATAAAAGAGGTTTGCATCTCAAGGGATTTGATCCCTCTTGAGATTGATCTAAGTTGGTTAATAATTGTGCCGAAAGTGCTCTCTAACCCAGTATGGAGAGATGTTCTAATATTCTAGCCTATTTTGTTATGTAAATATTTTGACTTTATCAATTACATAAATAAAAAAATCTTATTTAATTAAAATTGAATAAAATAGTCAATTTACAATGGATAGTTTTTAAATTCTAAATTTTAACATTCTCATGTAAATATATATATATAAAATAAACTAAAGCTATAAATATATCAATATGACAATTAAATTATAATAAATTTTTCCCCTCCTCTAAATTAAATCAAACACATTATATAACACCATCCGACTTACCCATGAAACACATAAATATAACACTATCTATTTGAAAAATAATAATAATAATATTTATTTGTAAAGTTTTTTTAATCAATAGTTTATAAATATTAAAGTGATAGAACTTTATCGTGAGTGAGAATCGCTTGTGATTGAGAATATTGTTTTTGTTTATATGTTATGGGACAAGTTCACTATAAAACGAAAATTGTTAACGTGTATAAAATATTTTTTTTGTTTCGAGAGGTATTTTCTAATTTAATATAAAATATATGTTGTAAAGCTTTATTTGGTTATATAAATATTTTGATTCGATTAAATTTCATTAAAAAAAAATTAATAACTAAAATAAAATTGAGGTAAAATATTTCTGATGGGAATGATCACTAGTGCTAGTGTAGGCTTAGTGAGGATCTCATTATCCTCATATATGTGACAAATGTCTTAATGGAACATGTCATGCACGTCTTTCCCGTCAAAGGCGAGCCGAAGGCTCTGGAAGCGAGGAGGGTTGTATCAACTAGCATGTTCTTGTTTGAGCATTGTTGTTTGCATGAGGTTATGAGACTGGTGGTGGTGGAAGTCCTTCCGCGCTCAAACTTTCAGAGTGGCATTCTCTGCCCTTCAAGTCGTGACGAGTTGGGAAGGAGTTCAGGTCGGCTAAGGTGTAGCTATAAAAGTCAGTAAGGAGGTACAATGCAAGCAAGTGTGGGATCCAGGCTCAAAGTGGTACAACTAGTCTATTTGTGGTGTTTTAGCAACCTGGATGGATTGGCAATGGCAAGGCCGGGAAGGAAGGGTGGATAAATTAGGGTACGCTTCGCGCCCTTGTATTCTGGTAAGTTTCATATACCTTGAGTTAAGGTGGGTTCTTGCATGCTTTTTTTGTTGGTGTGTACAATCTTCTCCTAGTCTATTGAATTTCCTTGGGTATCCACAGGGAAACATATTGATAAGGAGCAGAGAGTGTGGGTGGCTAAAAGGAAAGCACCCCTCCATTTTCAAGTGTTTTGCTCTCTAGCAATAGACTTTGTGGTCAAAGGTGTGCTCTAGGGAGTGGTTTGGTTGTGGAGGGTGGTCGTTTATATGGCGCATCCTGTGTGCTGGGAATTTTTGGGATATTATTTTCCTCGTCATGAATGTTTTATTGTCCTATCTATTACTTACACAATAATGATTCTTGGTGAGTGAGACCATTGAACAACTTCTCCATATAAAAACCACCTCAATTTTCAACCTTCCTTTATGTATGTTTGAATCACAGTTAAATTCGTTTTCCATATAAAAAGATTACTATTTCCCACTATCATAATTATCACTCTAATTACTAAGTGATATTTCTCTTAATAACATTTTATATAAAAATATGTATTTTTTTAAATATTTGTTCTAATTATTGACTTGAATTTAAAGCATCAACCCTAAAACACTAAAAATGTTTTATATTGTAAATATTTCAAAAATAAAAAGTTTCAAAAATGTATGCAATATGTTGGGTAAGCAACTAACTCAAAGTACAAAAGTTATGATGGTGCTGTTATTATTTCTCACAATAACAATTTTATAATACGTTTATTATTAAGTTCAATGTAGGATTATCCTATATTATTAATAATCATTTGCATTTATAATTTTTAAATGTTTGTTTTATACGACTTGTCCTATTCTAGTGCATGTATTATCTATCACATCATGATAATAAAGTTTTCTATTCAAATTTAAATAGATATTTTCATAAATATGATTTTTAAATCATGTTTTTTTTATCATATTTTATATGTGGGACATAAGTATTGATTTAAATTTATTAATGAAAATTTTTATATATTTGTATGAAATTTCTATAATAGTTTTTGGTGGACTATATTTTATTATTTAATTTAAATGTTAAAAATATTTGAATATCTTATTATAGATTTGATAAAATAAATAAAATTCTTTTTATTAAAATAAATTTACGCTTTCAAATTATATTATTAAATTTAAAAAAAATATAATTAAACATAAAACTAATTATATTATATTGGAAGTTTTATTATTAATATTGTTATATATTTATAGCTAAGTTTTATCTAATTAATATTGAATATATTCTAACTTTAATCTTAATTTAAATTCAAACTTAAAAGAAACTGAAAGTGGGAACTATAAAGATTACACACTAAAACTTCATTGTTATGATTACACAATTAAACTTAGACGGTTGTGATAATAACAATGTCAATAAAATAGCCCCAAGGGTTAGCGAAACTGGTCGAGTCCCCATTGTTAAGTACCTTGTTGATTGGGAGGTCACAGGGTCAATTCTCCTCGACGCCCTTGGGGTTAGGCCTTGCTAGTTTGGCTGAAGGGCTTTAAAAGATTCCCTTCGGGGTTGATCCACCTAGATTTTTCCAAGGAAAAAAAACAATATCAATAAAATGAAATATGATCATGGAAAATCACTAGTTTGGTAATGAGTTATTACAATTTTATAATCATTTATTTAAAAAATATTTCTTAATCATGTAACCTAACTTATTTCAAAGTCCAACTTAATTCTCTATTATACTTCGGTCATGATTATCATGCTTAATTTATTCCAAACATAGTAGTTTATATCAATTGTCAAATGCTAATGCTAACATCCACTTATTATTGAGCAAATTTAGCAGTTAGTTTTGCCCAATGTTTAGTTAACTTTATTGCGTTAAATACATAGAATTTAACTATTAATATATACATATAACATTCTAAATTACAATTAATGTTATGCTAGTGTGAGCTATCTAAATTACAATTAATATTATGCTAATGTGAACTAAAAATTAACATCATTGTATTAAATACATAGTATTTAACTATTAACATATATAATATTCTAAATTAACATATATATAACATTCTAAATTACAATTAATGTTATACTAGTGTGAGCTATCTAAATTACAATTAATGTTATGCTAATGCTAAAGATTAACATAGTCATTTTTAGGGGTTTTGGATCTTTAAAATCATAAGCAATCAAATCAAGCGAGGTCACGTTTTGCAGTGCGTTACCTCCTATGTCCATCTATCGTAAGCCCATTGAATCGAAAAGTTGACCTCCATTAATTTCACAGAGGACCACAACTATCCGAGAGATAATGGAGATCATCTTTCTTCTTTAGAGGACTTATGGAAGGCAAATCGGAATGAAAGCATCTGACATCTATGACGATTACATGACTTGATAAATTGAGTGTGAGAAATCTATAGATGGATATGGTGGAGCTTGGAGGTTTTCAGCTGCAAATGCAAGAGTACGACAATAGATAAAATCCATGCTAAACGTAAATTCGTACTCAACAGCAAGTGGAACTACAATCAGGGCTTTCACAGAGTGGATATCGTTGTTTCTTGAATTTTATCAAACTTGGAGAGGTCGAGATTGCAGGTCGGTCGATGGAATCGCCGAGCTTATCTTAATAGCAAATTGTCTTCTACTTGTCAACATGGCTAACTAACCCTTTGTCTCTATTAATGTCTCTGTCGACAATCAACCCACACTTTCATGCCCATAAACCTTTCAAAATAAAAAAAGTTGTGGGTTGGTGGAGGTGAAATTAATGTACGTAGTTATCCATTGCTCGCCTTCCTGCCCTAAAAATTAAAACTCAAGTTACAGGTATTTATTTATTCTCTAAAACTAGTTGCCAAAAACAAGTCAGGGGTCGAAGCTGGTGTTTACATTATTAATAGGCCAGATGAAATGATGATAATTCTTTGACATTGGAGAAGTTGAGTCGACCCACCCTAAAGCTACATTCGCTAAAACCATTTAGTAACAATGAAATAAGGAATGGTTTTCAAACGTTATCTTGGCTAGTTTATGGGGATCTTGACATAATAATTCTCAGTTGAGGCCGATGAATCAAGTGGCAGTGTAATCCTGCAAATCTATGCAAATAAAAAATGGTCATTGGAAATATCTCCCCTGCGATATTCTTCATTGGTACATAAGTCAAAAAGAGTTGCGTTGGTAAATGAAGGTCGCCTTTTCAACAAATTGTTAAAAGGGAGATAGAGCTTATTTAACGCCAAAAGGGTAGAATTTGATAATATTTTCCCTAATTTGTAGACCATCTTCAAGTTCAATTAAACATTTTAGATTCACCTTATTTTAGCTTTCAAAGCAACATTCATGCATCAGTTCGAAGTGTTTGGGCAGTTTGGAAGTGGATGTGGTAGTGGCTTTCAATTGGAATCGTGTAAGCCCATTTGCTTTCCATTTTAAAAGCATAATATGCTTTTGCAAATCAACCTCGAAGTCCCTTTCCTGGCAAAGATTAAGGTCGTTTAAACAATTTTACTACCTAACAAAGTCTTTGATTTTCTGCAAGTAGTTTTGATGCTACCAATTCACCATTAGAAGAATCAGGACCTTTTGAACCTTGATTTGCCCATCAAAATTCCATTTCGAAAAGTAAAGAGCATGAAGTATCAGGACCTTTTGAACCTTGAGTTTCCAATCAAAAGTCCATTTCGAAAAGTATAGAGCATGAGAATTTTGAATTATGAAGGTAATGACAATCCTTTAAGCAATAGTCCTTTTTACTTTGCTTCAGTAAATTCAATGTTTATTTAGATTTATGGGTATATTTATATAGGTTAAGATGTCAACAATATATAGTTGATGGCAGTTTAAATAGAAAATTTATAGGAGTTAGAATTTATTTTGGCAAGCAATATTCTGGAAAGCATGTATAGTGGGAGATATACTGCTACAACAAATTTTAACAACTAGTCATAACTCATTATCAAACCAAGGGGTTTGATTGTCTAATGTTTCTAGAGATAATTTTGATTTTGTTTATGGGTTAGTTGAAGAACTCCATGACTCATTGGCAAAGCTTAAGCTCTCTCTCAACTACTTATGATTTTGCAAAAAGGCAATGGCATGACTTCGAACGCAAATGTTCCAACATTAACAAATTATTAAGAATGATATTACCAAATCCTCTTAACTTATTAGGAATGGTCCACTTAATGATTAAATGTATTGAAGTGATTCAAAAATCTTCATCTTCCATTCTATTATTGGAAAGCTGTTACATTAAAGGGGTTGGAAATTAGTATTGAAGACAAGATAAAGGGCAATGTTGAAAACTTAGGGGGGGGGGGGGAGAAGGGGTTTACTACATAGAGGCTAAGATTTACCAAAGCTTAATAGCCCATTATATATTCTAGCAGATCCAAGAGTCTTCCAAAGGACTCACCACGATTATTATAGAATTTTAATTTTCTTTGTTTTTGTATATTTTTCTATTGTGTGCATCTCTCTTCTTCTCTTAGTTCATTTTTGCAGCTAGTTGGTTAGACTTGTATTCACAACCATTAAGAATAAATTGATGTTACAAGTTCCTTATTATGGTTGTAAACATTTTTTAATTTCTTAAACAAGTCAATGCACTTCAAGATAATTACTATTCTTATGTACTTTGCAATGATACATATACAAGTTTTTAAGCATATGTCGAAAGAGTACTAATCATGAACATATAAAGCTTTTGATATCTATTATTAATATTTATTGTGAGATGGATTGTTTTATATATCTGTGGTCAATCTACATTATGAGATGCAATATTTTACATGTCTTGTATGTTTGAGATTAGCCTACAATCCTTATGAACTAAGTTAAATTACTAGACTCAATTCATAATGCCCAGTATGTTTGATGTCCTACCAATGTATGTTAAGGACCCTCACTCTCATCAACATTTCTGATATTTATGGCACTTGGTGCATATGTTATCTTTAAACGTCTTATGTATCTCCTAAAAAATCAACTTTGTGTTTCTACAACATGGGATAATGTCCTAATTACAATCCTTTGATAATTTTCTCAATTGAAATAGATGATCTCGTTATTTCCATGCATGCCTATTACTACAAAGCATTTATGGGTTTCTCTTCCTTGCACTAAACCATTAAATACAATTTAATCTTAGATTCCTAATTGAAAGACCCACCAATCAATAGACCTAACTTTGTCTCTTGGCCTACATGGATTTTTACTCAAAAGAAATTGTCTTTCTTGCAAATTATTTCTTGTTATAGTGGGATTTCCCTTTCTCAAACATTCATTTCAAACCTTCTCATACTCTTCTGGCCAATATTACTAGACATCCCATGGCTCTATACTCCCATACTCGAATTTAGGAAACACACATACATGTAAAACCATTCATGCTTAACACAAAGACATAAAATTTCTCTCAGAGGCAGGGATATTCATGGAAGAAAATAAACACACCTTTTATTAATTCATACTTTATACACAGGATAACGACCTGATTATACAATGTGGCCATACTCTGCCCCTCTTTAGACATCTGTCTAACTTGTAGATTGATAGACCCTTATTGTTCGTCTTCCTATCCCCTACAGAATTATCTGTCAAGCTTGCTTGATTTCCTATTTTAACATGTTCCTTTTCTTACCTTATACACCTCCATTGCTTAGAAAATATCTAATTACAAGTGGAAATTCTTAAGTAATAGATTTCTCAATAAAGTTATGCATGTCCCTCTCTAAGAAGCTTCATGACACTCATACCTTTTACAATATGTCGCGTGGAAAAGAGTGTTAGCTCACCAAAATTATGTATTGATCTAGATTCTTTCTAGAACTAGGACAATGTACCTGCATAAAAATCCACTATTCTTAATTTTATACAAAATATATTTGAGGGAATCCATTCACCTTTGGCAAATTTCATGACCCCCTTGGATATAGGTAAATGATTAGGTAGGGGATCGTTGCTCTTGCATCATGAGCACAATGATGAACTTTCCTTGTCGAGGTCAAAATCTAAGACAAAGCACCCACCTTTTGGTGCCAATTGAATGCAAATTTAGTGAGGGCACAACTTGGCAAGCTTGTTGAACAATTTGGCACCACCTTCATTTAAGCTTCTGAATTTTCCCATACCTTCTACCATCCTCCTTACCATATAGACTTTGTGGAAATTTACTAACAAGATTGTCGAGTGGTAGAACATAACATTGGCCACACTCTGTAAGAAAAAAGTGAAAGGTTTTTAAGGAGGTATGCTACCATGTTCCCTTAGAATGTGGGCTAATGGAATGATGGCAATAAGCATCCCTAAATGTTATTATTGAAGGAATTTGGATATTTATATTAAAAAAATTAGTAATAATAAATTAAAACTATGTATTAATGAATTTAAAACTATAATATACTATATATATATATATTATATATATAAATAATAATATATTATATATTATAACTATTATTTATAGAGTTATTCTAACATAGAAATTTGTATAGTTAAATTTTACATCTAGCAAGTATTTGTTTGCATTAATTTAGAGAAAATCCACACTGAGACAAATAATTTTATTTAGTGGAAATTTCACTTTATCTCAATGTTGATTATCTCAGTGTTAATTCTATAAACTTGATTTACTTAAAATATAAAGATTGGGTAATGTTTTCATCTAAATCACTACCTATACTTGACATTTTAAGTAAATCCATAATAAATAAATAAATAATAGAAATTAAAATATATTTTTTTCCTTAAAAAACTACCCTTAAAAATGCCTTTAAAATTTTATGCTTATTATCACTAATATTTGTTTAGCAATTAAAAATTATATTTAAAAACTTAATGAAAAAATATAATTTATTAAATAAATTTAAAATTACCTTAAATTTAAAAAATATATATATATAAAATAAAATATTTAAAAACCAATAACATTATAAAATATGCTCAATACATTTGCATCCTCAACATCCTTACCTTTATCACTAGAAATATGCACTGCAAATAACACACACCATTTTCTGCGACTGCTCTTTGCCTACATAGTTGTAACCATTATGGCTGATGTTTCCTTCTGCACACCCTACAAGAACCTTTGTTCTCCATTGTCATCCAAGCATTCAATGGCCTTGTCATAACAATCCACCTTGGTCCCATGAAGATACAATCAATCCATACCCAACAACATATTGTGTGATACCAACGGAAGCACATTCAAATGCGTTGATGTAGGCATACCATTCAACTCAAATGCACAAGCTCTTACCCAACGATGAACCTACTTTCTTTTTACATGTATCCAACTGCACTAACCAATATTCTGGATGCGTTTCTTTTTCAAAGCACACTTATCCACTAGGTCAGGATTAACATAACTATAATTAGATCCAGGGTCGATAAAAAAAGCAACAACTTGATCACAAAGCTTATTGTCCATCTCAATAATAAATGCTCGGTGATCCACCTGCCTATTATCCAATGTTGCATAGATCCTTGGAATGCTATGCCCAACATCCCCAATTGTATGTGATTCCTATGCACTGTATATCTAAGGCCTACCACCTTGATTCTGCGAACAATCATTCTTAAGATGCTCCTTACCACATGTCCACCACTGCATCTGTCTCCTACCATCACCTTTGTTTTTTTTTTCTCCAAGTTGAGGTCCATTAAACTTCTTGTAAGGTACAACATTCTCTTTCTCACCTACATCCTAGGGTCTTTTTCTTTTTGGCTGAAATTTACCTTTAGTATTGTCTTTCCCTTTCCAACCTTGCTAAGATTTTGTCTTATGCTTTGATTTCTCATAACAGTACTTCAACTTCCCAATGACTTCTTCAAGTGATTGAGGCTCATCATACTCAATATGATCTTTAAAATTCTAATGGTAATCCACTAACAAATCTCTGAACTTTGGCTTTCTCATCCTTAAGATACGGTACATACCTCAACAACTCCAAGAACTTGGTCGTATACTCGTCATCCATCATTGATCCCATATTTAGGTCATGGAATTCATTCGCTTTATTGTCATAGTACCTCTCTAACAAATATTTCTTCCTAAAAGGTTTCTTGAATTTATTCCAACTCAACCTTTCTTTTGTGATGTCTCTAACCCACTTCACATCTTCCCACCAAATGTGTGTTTTCCCTTTGAGGCTGAAGATACCTATTATGGCCTTCATATTCTATGTGTAATTATGCAGTTCAAAGAACTTCTTCATCCTGAGTAACCATGCATTTGGATCTTTCTGTTTCTTCAAATCTCCATCAAAGGTAGGTGGATTTTCTTTCTATAACTCATTTGGAAAATATCCTCTGTCATTTCTCATGTAAGGATGATAACCATGATGACCATGGTACTTGTCTTAACCATAACTAGAATAGAACTTGTGTCCATCACCTCTCCTATTAGGTGTATCCAAGAACCTTCCATCTTTGAGTGTGTCATCCCTATCCGACCTGTTCCCACCATGAGACCTACTTCCATATGCCTTGATAGTCCTGTCCTCTCATCCATGAATGATCTTAAGCGGTCCTTGTCTCTGCAAGTCTGACAAACTCTGAAGGATAACTTCATTAACCTCTACTTTTTTCTCCTGTGCCTAAATTATTTTGTGACTATCTTCTTTGCAACTTCTTATTTTTGCCTTCAAACTTCTCAATGTGTCTGGTTTGTCAGGAGAGTTCCCATCACCATGCTGCTCATTTGATCTATAGGGAGAATCTCATGAACTTTAGTCTACCATTTTTCTAGTCATCTTTGATCTTATTCCTGCAAGTATACCATGTCAGCTAAACCAAAATATAAACATAATCAACATACCTCAATATAGTTCAAGGGACAATATCTCATCTGCAAGATCAACCAGATTAGCACAATACATTTATAAACATAATCATAGTAGTATATAAACATCATCTCAATCATCATCCAGTTACCATGCATGACCATACCAACTGCATACCATGACCTCATGCACAAAAAATATCACCATGACAATGCATGCATACATCCACATAGAAAACAATCATACACAACAAATGTATATTCAAGTGACATGCATTCACGAAAAACACATCACAACAACAACACCTTAAACTTCTACATGACAACACACCTGCAACAATGATCATCACCATGCATACACATCAAGTACATATACAACCTACATGCATGCATGAAAACCGTATTCCACCCATCCAGTCCAAGGCATGAACCATGCTCTGATACCACTCTATAACATCATCCTCCCACATTTACCTAAGCTAACTGGTCCACTGGGGTAAACATGTGATGAATAGTTACTATGATATGATTTAACTCCCCATGTATAGTTAAGTAAGTGGAATCAACACACAAAAACCAAATTAACCTTTCTTAGGAGCTACGAGACTCCTAGGGACTAACCAACCACTCCAGGTACCCAACCCCTAAGTTAGCTTGATTTTTTTTTAACTAGACCCCTAGTCACTCCCATGACAAGCCCTCTAAGTGACTGAAAGCCTTTAGTCACTCCCATAGCAAGGAATCCATGCAACTGCAAACTTTTTCAGGTAGTTATGTGCCAGCAACCCTGAATTCTGAGCCAATTTTGCGAGGCTATGACTCACGCCTATGCTCAAAACTTGATGAAATTCTAAGAAATGATAACTAACAAGAATACAAGGCCTCTAAAGTGAAACTTGAACAAGGACCTAACCAGACTCATCCGAGCCATGACAAGCATTTCTCCAAACACATCATAAATATGTAATTTACAAGTCATATAAACACAGTTGAACATAGGGACCTCATACTTATCTGACATTTGTCAAGAAGGTTTAATGCCCTCTGACAATAGCTTAATTATCATCTATTAGGTCATACATTCATTAACATTTCATTTACTAATCAAAACATGATGAGATCCATACCAAAGTCTATCATAAACCATGCTTATAACCAACATATAACCAGCATAATAACAATGGTAGAACAACCATTAAAATCACATATTAACAAGTACATTTACAAATGGAGCACAAGAGGAAAATAAATCTTATTAACATATACAAAGGCCAACAAAGTCAGGGACTTCCACGTACCACCCAACCATAGATTGGGCTAAACCAAATATTTCTTTCAACCAATCACCCTCGTGCCATATTCCAAGCATGAATGTGGGAATCACAACAAAATTAACCAAGGATTCCTCGGGATTTAATGTATATCCCGCCAATACCATTTAAGGATTCTTAGGCTGAAACCCTCATCTATAAAAACAGAGCTTCACTGCAATCCCGCCAAGGGATTCCTAGGCCCAAACAAGAAACATACACTACCAAGCTTTACCGCAATCCCATCATATATCGGTCCAGGGATCACTAGGAATATAGAAGCATGGATGCCTCTGGATATCTCCACCTAAACTATGAGGAATTTGTCAATATCCACCCTTTAGGCTTTACCATATATCCTGTCATTTACTAGTCAAGGATTCCTAGGCCCAACGAGGGTACACACAAACAGTCTTTACCGCAATCCCACCTTTACTGGTCCAGGGATTCCTAGGCCTTGTGGTTTTTCCTAAGACCACCCAACTCAGTTTTGAAACCATCCAGCAATCCATCTCAGCCAAGTAAGAGAACCCCCATCACACTATGGTTATTTGGAAATGGCAAGGTAAGGCTGGAAACCACAGTCACACTTGGCAAAACCCATTCCAATGACAACAAGAGAACCAAAAACACAAATTCATGTACCATGCATGCCAAAACTACCAAGGAAACCATACATGTAACTCGACACCTACAAGTAATCTCATTGTATTCGCTTGATCTAACTCTTCCTTGCTTGATCTTTTCTTCCCTTTGCTTTCTTGTCTTTCCTTTGCCTTCCTTTATACAATTCTAGAGTGCTCCAAGAATGCTCTAAGTGTGAAAGAGTATGAGAGAGTAGAGAGTATAGAGAGAGAGCTCCATAACTAAACTGACAAAAGGTTGTGAATTGATCCTCATAAGCCTTTTCATTAATGAGGCCTCTATTTTCTTCAATTTCCATTATGTTTCCTTCGTTTTCCTCCTCACATGCAACCTGTGACATTTCACCTTCCTTTTCTCCTAATTTCCATTATTTTCGTAAATGAAATGTCAGTAATTGCCTCTTGCCTTTCTAAAGCCTTTTCCATTGCCTTTGCCAATTTCCCCTTCGCCATATTAAACAAAATGAACACCCACTAGGATGTTTTTCCCATCATTCAGCTTGGAATAAGTGTCCCATGACCTTGGTCTTATTTTTCCTTTATTAACTTTATTACAAGGATTTTTAACCCAGGGTTGTTACGATGAATCCCACGGGAAGAAATCCATGGGTATGTTAAACCATGTGCTAAAACCACTACATGTTAACCTGGTCAATGTTGAGTCTATCCCCTAGTCAAGCTTACCTAACATTCCCTCCCCCCAAAACTTGACTTGAGGTCTCTTTGACTAAATCCAGCAACCTACTAAGTGAGTTAGCCCCGCTCACTCTGGCCCTTACCCCCCTCAAATTTTATACCTGGGGTATTTGTTTTCTCGAAATTCCCCCTATCACCTAGGTATAACCCATACTTAACCAACAATTTCCTAGGGGTATGCATGCCTTACCAACTCTTACAACAACACTCCCATTTACATGCAATAAACTTTCTATGACTCCAACATTTTTTCTTATTTTCTTGTTTCTCTCCTTTTCCATTCTCCCAATAGGTGTTATCTGCTCCAACTGAATTTATCTTTAACTAGTTCTTCCTTGGTCATTGTTCCACACTCTAAACCCTAAACAAATCCTCATCCTTCTAGTTACATATTTTTTTGTGTCCGCATTCATTGTAATAGCCTCGGGTTAAAATTTCATGTAATAAAGTTAATAAAGGAAAAATAAGACCAAGGTCATGGGACATGTATTGCAAGCTAAATGTTGGGAAAAACATCATAGTGGGTGTTCATTTGATTTATTATGGCTAAGGAAATTAGCAAAGGCATTGGCAAAGGCCTTGAAAAGGCAAATAGGCATTAATTGGTATTTTATTTATTAAAATAAAATAAATTAGGAGAAAAGGGAGATGAAAGGTCACACATTTGCATGAGAGGAAAAATGAAGGAAAATTAGAGGAAATTGAAGAAAATAGGGGCCTCAATAATAAAAAGGCTTATGAGGATCAGTTCATGGATTTTGTCACTGGAGACTTTGGTTAGCTCAGTTTTGTATCTCTCTCTATATTCTCTCTCTCTCATACTCTTGCACACTTAGAGAATTGTTGTAGCATGCTTGGAGCACTCTAGTTTTCATTGGATTTAGAAAAAAAGGAAAAGGAAAAGCAAGAAAGCACAAGGGAAAAACAGGATCAATTGATACAATAGTTTTATTTGTAGGTATCGAGTTGCATGTATGATTCCCTTGTTATTTTTGGTATGCATGGTATATGCATGTGGTTATTTGGTTACAATTTTTCATTGGAATGGAGGGTTGTCTAGATTGACAACAAGTTTTCCTAGCCTTTCCATTTCATGCATAACCATGGTGTTATGAGTTTTCCACTTGTTTTTTCTGATTGGTGCTCAATTTCCTTATGGCTATGGGTTGATTTACTAGTTTCTAGAGTTGTTGGTTGGAACAAATGCTCTGGAGCCCTGTAAGAGCTTGGGTTGAGTTACTATTCCTAGAACCTTGGTTGGACAAACACTCTGGAGCCCTTTCTAGGTTGAGTTACTAGTCCTGGAGCCTTGGTTGGACAAATGCTCTGGAGCCCTGGAAGGCTGTGGCTTGAG
The DNA here is from genome assembly GCA_000404065.3 of Pinus taeda. Classification (NCBI taxonomy): domain Eukaryota; kingdom Viridiplantae; phylum Streptophyta; class Pinopsida; order Pinales; family Pinaceae; genus Pinus; species Pinus taeda. The sequence continues at coordinate 43,198 of APFE030708635.1, forward strand.
TTACTAGTTCTTGGAGCCATAGTTGGGACAAACACTCTGGAGCCCTCAACAACTTGGGTAGAGACAGATTTGGTTGGTTTCAGTGATGTCTGGCAGTGAGGTGGAATCATTAGTTGAGGGTTGAGGTGGTTTTTCCTCTGGATCCCCTAGTTTGGTTTTGCTTGGTTTATACAATTAGATCCCACATTCACACATGGAGTATGGCATAGGGGTGATTGGCTAAACTAAGATTTGGTTCAACCCAATCTATGGTCGGGTGGTACATGGAAGTCGCTGACTATTTCATATGTTGAGAAGATCTCTTTTCCTCTTGTATTTCATGAGTAATTAGACTTGTTATTATGTGGTTTTGATGGTTGTTCTATCATGGTGTATTTGTTGTTCATTTACTAGTTATATGATGGTTATAAGATGTATATTGGTTATGGCTCTTGATGTGTTTTTATTTTTTTATGAATGGTTAATGAATGCATGAGCTAATAGATGGTATTGCAACTATCATGAGAGGTCATTAGACCTTCTTGATGATTCTCAGATAAGTATCAGACCCTTATGTTTAAATATGCATTCATGACCTGTAGATTACATGCTCATGGTTAGTCCTGGTTAGGTCAATTTCTTGTATAAGTTTTGTGTTAATGGCCTTTTCCTAGTGTCTTTCATCATTTTGGAAAGTTTTATCAAGTTTTGGGCAGAGGTTTGGATCTTAGCCTTGAAAAAGTGGCTTAGATTATGGGGTGGCATGCACAGAACTAGGAATTCTAGATTGCAGTTGTTGGGAGAGAACATTATCCATGCGACTGGAGAGTTACAGTCACTAGCTTGCCCTGTTATACAAGCAACTAGGATTCTATATCACTTAAAAGGAAAGTTAACTCAAGGTTATGGCACTTGGAGTGGTTTTTTGGCTCCTAGGGTTCCTGTAGCTCTTGAAGAGGTCAGTAAAGTTTTAGTTTGTTGAGTTCACTTCCTTAACTGTACCTAAGAGGTTGAGTCATGTCATAGTATCCCTTAGCTCATGTTTACCCTAGCAGGCCGGTGAAAATGGGTAGATATGGGAGGGGTGGTTACATCCATATCTTCTGCTATGGCTTTTAATTCTTCAAAACACTAAAAAATAAATACCTCCTTTTCAAATTCAAATCAAAACAATGTTTTTATTATTTTCGGTACTTTCCACTCCCCCCTTATTGCATACATAAGGGGTGTATGGCCTATCTTTTCCACAACATCAATGTGTACACCTTGCATAATCTGGATGTGTTGCACTTGCTTCCTGATGCAATGGAGTGCAACCAATTTTTTCCTTTCACCTAAAATTGTCCTCATTGGAGATTAAATCTTGGCCAATATTGATTCACCCTTTACTAATAAATGTAATGCAAAGTTGTGCAACCACCATTGTTTTCCACAAAAACATCTGCGCCTACATGGAGAGTGGACTTCATGTATTTTTTTCATCACCTTTAAACCAAAAACTAGAATCTCATGGATGTACAATTCCCAAGTTCAAGTACATCACCACCAGATTAATTATGATCACTACTCCATCACCCATATTGAAACTCTCATACACCTCTACATCCATGGCCTCTGGCTTGCCATAAACACTAGCAATGCCGCATTTCTCTCTCAACCCACCATTATCCTCTTCCTCCACTGACTACCCAAGATCCCCTTCATTATTGTCCTTCAAAACAACTTCATATATGAATCCATCTATCCCAAGCTCGTATGCGACTCTAATCAATCCAAATCATCCTCGAACTTCATTCTCAACCATCAACTTGAGGGATGCTCGACCATAGGCCTTGGTGGAGTCTTCTTCCTCATCGAACATTCCCAAACACATATGCTCATAAATTTGTGATCCTTTGATTCCATCCGTCTAGCATCTAAGCTATCCCATCCTGCATTTCCAGGGTTTTGTTCAGTGATCGACTGATATTACACCATTTAAGTTGAAAATTTTTGTCCTCTTCATTTGTATGCACAAAACTCACCTATACCTAGTGGCACTCTCCACAATCTGGTCGTAGTGTATCTGATATCATACATCTCAAAGATCCTTAGGCCAAATAATCCTTGGCAACGGAGGTCTCCCTCTGAATCCAGAATACATCACCTTTCGCTCTGATACCAAATGTTAGAAATTATTTAAGAGATATTAATTTTATCAAGAGAAAAATAAATCAACTAACAACAAACATAGACATTAAAAACATAATGCACAAATTTACCATGGGAAAAACCCAGCCTAACAAAATTTCATTAACCCTTGCCCAAGTTAGCCAAGCAAGTAGTGACTACTCACCTCCCTGACCACATTACAATATAGTTCTCAGCGTTTTAAAAGCTCCATCACATGAATCCAATGGGAAGAAAATTGTGGGCACACTAAACCACGTGCCCGAAACCATTACTCATTAACCTGGTCAACTTTGAATCTATCCCCGAGTCAAGTTTACCTAACACCTTTCTTATATATTTTTTGGACCATATAAATTTAGAGCATAATATTCTAATTGCTTATAATACACCTAGGGAAATTTGGTTTCTAAATGATATACAAGTCCATGAAGCCATAAGTATTTCTTAATAAGGTCTTCAATCAAAATAAGAACATTCCTTCATTCATTAATTGAATCTTAGGCTTATTCTAAAGTAAGTTGGTCCTATATAAGATTTATGATGCTACATGTGGTACTCTATGATGAGTTTGCTCATTGTGTGGAAAATTGCTACACTTTTTCTTCCTTTTCACTGTTCATTAATGGTTCCACCAAATTCTTCTAGCCCTCTAATGGATCTAGGAAAGGCTTCACTCCCCCCACCTGCCCCTTCTCTTCTTCTCTTTCTATTGTTTGTTCATTTTTTAATTAGATGATTTATTCATGAGAAATTCACTAGGGCCTTTATAGGGATAAAATCAAGTCACAAATTTTCAATTGCATACCTTTTGATCAATAATGTGTATTGTTCGAAGATGTGTCTATGAAGGATACATTAATCTACATCAAAACTAGAGAATAGGATTATAATGCTAATGGAATGGAGATAGTGTTGGGTGTAAATGGTATTAAGGATTTACTAGCTTTCCAAGAGAGAGAGTTTCACGTGGACCTCAAATATATGGGATTTTATTTAAAGTCAGATGAATATGTTTTTGGTAATTCGCTATGGTTATATAAAAAAGTGAATGTGTGGCCTCCTTTTTGTACACTACATGGAATCTACTCTCGGAATATTAACTCTTGCAAATGCATTTTTACAAGTAATGTTGGCATATTGCAAATCACTAGTATAACTGCTAAAACTATTCTTCACAAGATTAGGAGGAAGTTCCTTCATTGCCTATTGATAGCGGAAAATGAGAAAGAAATAATGGAATTGGTGAGATGGGATATGCTAGGAAATCCAAAGAAGATTTGGGAGTGGGACCTAAAGAATATATCTAACTTTGGAAATGATTTTGCAACTAAGAGCCCATAGAACCTTCTTATTAGAGATAGTTTATGGAAGAAGGTGATTTCTCATAAGAAAATAGAGTCATTATCTAGATATTGGTGGACTAGGAGCCTAGATAAAATATATAAAAATGCCAACATATAATGGAAAACCCTAATACTAGAATTCATATTGTTGGGTAATTGGCTTGTCTAGGTTGAGAATAGTTCACACATTCATATTGTTGTTAAATGATGGATTAGTAGATGAGATGATTATAGGATATCCAATAATTTAACTACTAGCTTGTGGTTCAATAGCTTGTTATATTTTTCTAATGCTTAGGTTCCTAAAGTTATTAACTTTTGAAAAGGACGATGGAAAGTGGTAGGGAACATTGGTTTGTTTTGAATCCATTCTAAGGATAGGGGTGTGCAAATCCACATGTTGACCTCCAATTTCATTAAAATTAGGGATGAATATGTTATGAAACCAGCTCAAGAAAAGATAGAAAAGATAGATCAACGCCTTAGAATTCAGCCTCTTCGAGGGGGACCTCCTTTACATTACATAAATGAACAATTCTTGGATGATACAAATGAAAAGACCTCCTTTCTATATATAGGAGTCTAAGGGGTCATAACATAATCAGAGCCGACATAACAATAATAATGTAAGGCACAATAATAATAATAGTGGGCTTCTATGGGGCACAATAGTAACAATATGGGGGCAATAGGGGCACAACAATATTAATAAGGGGTATAACTACAATAGTAATGGGGTAATCACTAGTATTATAGGGACCCAACATGCCCCTCTCCTTCAAAAAAGTGTTGTCCTCAACGCTTGAGTAGTTCTGCATACTTCTGCATAAAATTCTCATCCTCCCATGTGGAATCTTCAGCGGATAAGTTCTTCCACTTGATAAGATACTCTGGAATTGAACGATTTCGTAGCTGTCGAGTTCTTGTTTCTGTGACTGCTTCCGGTTCCAATATAATTTTTCCTTCCTCGTCAAGTTCTGGCAATATTGTTTGAACTAGGAGCTTGTCACCTATAACCTTCTTAAAACATGAAACATGGAAAACTGGGTGCAATCGAGAAGCTGTAGGAAGCTCCAATTTGTATGCCATAGTACCAATCTTTTGCAACACCTTGTACGGACCATAATACTTTGGTGATAATTTATTATCCTTCTTAGCTTGCTTGAGGGACATTTGCTTATATGTTTGTAGCCATAGGAATACCCAATCACCTACATCAAAACTTCTTTCACTGTGATGTTGATCTGCCTATTGTTTCATTCTATTCTGTGCCAA
>APFE030708635.1:48375-76895 GCA_000404065.3 Pinus taeda
AAGTGACACTTGTTGCACTTGGTCTCGTAATTTTGATATATCATGTTGCATTTCTTCCTCTTCTTCATGAGTCATGCTAGAGCTTTCAGGTCGCCTACTAGGTGTTTCCATTTTCTTTCTTCAGGGCATCAATTACTGATGATAATGCTTCACTATGCCCTTTGAATTCCTTCAAAATAAATTTTCAAACCAAGCTTAAGCAAACATTTAAAAAATATACACATCTTTTTTCACTTTGTAGGAGCTCTATATTTCCTCTGATGTATCTCTGTAATTTCGAATCATCTAGTTCTAAAATTATGACCTGCGGTAGCCCTCTATGTCCTCTTTCCAATGCCACTAGTCTGACCCCAATTGGTTTCTCCAATGAAGAGTTATGCCAAATCTCCCACAGTGACCTGATTATAGACTAATTCAGTAGAGCAAACTTGTACGACGTTCCACGAGTCACCGTTTCGACCTCTGGCTCTAAAAAATATATAGAAGAAACTACAGTCCGTCCTCTTTCTGCAGCTTTTTACGAAATTTCAATCCAATTCTCAGAGAAAAAGTTATGATATTTTCCCCAAGTCACCTATTTGGAATGTAATTCAGGAGTTTGCAAAAAAACCAACTTCCTCAGATCATATATCCGCAATTATAGTGCAAAATGCTCTGAAATTTTGGACCCGAGATTTAGCGCGATGTCTTCTCAAATGGGTTTTTTTTTCAACCTCTGAAACGTCGCCAAAAAAAAATTATAGCGAAAATGCCACGATGACCTGTTTGGAGCAGTGAAACGCTAGAATCCAAAGCTCTGATACCAAATGTTATGAAACCAGCTCAAGAAAAGATAGAAAAGATAGATCAACGCCTTAGAAGTCAGTCTCTTCGAGGGGGAAACCTCCTTTACATTACATAAATGAACAATTCTTGGATGATACAAAATGAAAAGACCTCCTTTCTATATATAGGAGTCTAAGGGGTCATAACATAATCAGAGCCTACATAACAATAATAATGTAAGGGCACAATAATAACAATAGTGGGCTTCTATGGGGCACAATAGTAACAATATGGGCACAATAAGGGCACAACAATATTAATAAGGGGTACAACTACAATAGTAATGGGGTAATCACTAGTATTATGGGGACCCAACAGAATATGACAAAAAAGTCCAATAAAAAAATATGTATTTGGGAATTTTATGCTACAAGCTTGGGATACTCCACAATATTCTTAGTTGATCGTCTTATATATGTAAAATGGTGGTGGAACAAGCTATGAAGCATACATGTACTTGTCAAAACTAGGATTTCCATGTGGATGGAAATGTCTAAAAAAGTTCTAGCTTTGTTTATTGCATTAAATGATACTTTCAGGTCACAATTATGTGTCTCGTGCACTAGTGTGCTTTTGAAACCATTATTCATATGATTGTATGTTGTCATTTCTCCTTAGAAATGTAGACAACAAATAAAAATATTGGTTTGTGGGTTGAAACAACTTGAAAGAAACACTTGGTCCACGATGGAGAAATGATAAAGTAGTATAAAATTAAACACTTCCATTGAATATGTTTGTATATTTTTCCTAATAAAAAATTCCATTTTATTAAATACTAAACAAACCATAAAAATATTGAATTATGGGTTGAAACAACTTGAAAGACACACTTGATCCACCATGGAGACTTGATCCACCATGGAGAGATATTATAGTATAACATTAAACACTTCCATTGAATGTGTACTTGTATTTTTCCTAATAAAAAATTCCATTTTATTAAATACTAAACAGAGTCACCCAAACTTTTTTTTAGACACAAGGTAAGCTATGTTTTAATCAACACTTAACTATTTAAATACTCACGCAACCTTTTAATTTTGTAAATGTAAGAAGAAAAAAAAATTGTGTCCTTTTAAATATATCTCATTTTATAAACTATGTAAAAACATAATAATATACCAACAAAAACAGCAACCTTATAATTACAATATCTTATATGTACTCTACGTTCTAAATCATACCATGCCTAAAAAACTTAAAGATAAAAGAAAATGTTAAACCTATAAAATTTTATTTTAGCTTCGTCATTAATATTATATGATGGAATATCTAAAGGCCAAATAAATGACCATAACTGCATATGCTTCATGATTGTTAATGTATGATGATATTGCCTTTTAATAGCATTATTGTTTCATATATTGAAAAGCATGATGTGTTATAAAAGGTTAAAGGCCAAATAAACGACCATAATTGTATATGCTTCATGATTGTTAATGTATGATGATATTGCCTTTTTAATAGCATTATTGTTTCATATATTGAAAAGCATGATATATTATAAAAGGTTAAAATCCCAAATAGTTGATAATATATTAATGTATAAATCTATGATAACTATATAAGTATAGACATATTTATTTTATTCAGATATTAAAATTATATAATTAAATTTTAAAATGTTAAAATTTATATATGAAATAGATAAAAATATATATTATAATATATATATATATATATATATATATAAAAAATAAAATAAAATGTCAAAAGACAAAATTTAAATGTTGTAAAGGTATGGTTGTTAACACTTACAAAACAAAAGTTATGACTATCAAATTCAAGAAGGACACCTACACTAATTTTATGTATGATAATAGTAATTTGGAGGAAGTGCCTTCCTACAAGTACCTAGGAATTGATATTCATCACAAGCTCAACTGGAACTATAGCATTGAGAAAAGGATTAATAGGGGATGGAAAGCTTATTTTGGTCTTGAAAATAATTGTAAAATGGAAAACCACGTAGTGTGGGATAGAAAGAAGTTCCTCTTTGAAACTTTAGTCACTTTGGTTATCTTATATGGATGTGAGGTTTGGGATTGTAGCATCTTTAGAGAATCCTAGAGAAAGATTGACCAAATCCAGAAGCGTTTTATAACGTATAACCTCAAAATTAAAAGAAACACACCCTATCCTATTCTCCTTATAGAAGTGGGTCTTTCCCCTACTGAGAGCCTAGCTATGACTAGGCTTCTGTTGTACAAACACAAACTCAATAACATAGGCGACCATAGACTTCCTACGCTAGCTTTAAATTCCAACCAAAACCACCTAAGGCTCAAACGAGGTTGGTATAAAGACACCAAGGCCTCGTTAAACCATTGGGAGATCGACCAGAATGTTGCATTGCAAAACATTAATAACATTAAAAATATTGTTACTTCTAAGTTCAAAGAAAAATGTCGTGTGAGAAAGATTTAGCAGCTAAAAGAAAATTAAGATATTATAAGGAGGTCATCAACCCCACCCTAGAAGATCAAAAGTATCTCTTTGTTTGAGAGAAGATTCTTTGGCAAAAATCACATTGGGATGCTTTTGTCGACGTGTTTTGAACCAACAAGTGTGGTTCATCATCAGGATCAGATGAAGAGCTAGACCATGGCAATGGCTTAAATAGAGAGCAATGTAGAGACATAATTCCAAGTAAGAACTATATTTGAACAATAATGTTTAAATTATAATATTAATTTATTAATATATTAAAAACAAATATTATTAAGTAACGGCTACATTAAAAGGCTAGTTTTTGAAACAAATATTTAAATAATGATATTATTTCATTAATCTATTAAAAATATTAATAGGTAATGACTATATTAAACCACTAGTTTTTGAAAAATAATATTTAAGTTTGAGATAAAATTCTTCGGTGAAAATCACATTGGGATGCTTTGTTGATGCATTTCGAACCAACCAATGTGGTTCATCGTCAGGACAAGTTGAAGGAACAAATCTCGCTTTGCATATTAAATAGTCAGAGCAGAACATCCAACGGCTATATTTTTTGACTAGATAACAGCTATATTGACTAACAACTATATTTGACCAGGAAACAATTAGCTTGGACTGGATTAGGGGCATAACCTTTATTTAATTAAATACGTTAATTCAATTAGTTATATTCTTATTAAAATAAAAGTAAAGGGACATTATAAACTTAGAATTATAAATATATATTAAAATAAATTAAATTTAACTTAATAGTTAGTTATAAAAATTATTGTATATAAAATATAGAGTAAATATAAATATTAGTTATAAAATTATTAAATATACAAATATTAGAGTAAAAATAAAATAGTTAGTTATATTTTTATTAAAATATAAGGAATATTTCATAAACCTATATTATAAATATATATTAAAATAAAATTAATTTTAAAATAATAGTTAATTTATAAAAGTTATTAAATATAAAATATTAGATAATTAAGGATAGAAAGAATATTTTAATATTTAAAATTAATTAATAATTTATTTAAGGGTAAAATAGCATATTATCATAGATTATTTTTCTTTTGTTAATTAAAATTATTAGAATAAAACTAATAACATAAACTAAGTGCTATTAAAATACCTCAAACTATATCAACCACACCTCAAAGAACAAAGGCCAAAGGATACGGGAAACAAGGGGAAAATTACTTAAAAGACAACAAGATCAAGCTATACCTAGGGAGGGGAAGAATGGAAGAAAACGACTAGGAGGAGAGGTTTGGGACCTAGCAACTACTGATCTTCCAGCCATCCTCTATTGAGATTGTTCGGCCTTTTTCAATCTCAAGGGCTTCCCTAAATTTTCGGTGATGGAAATGCGAAACTCTAGCAATAACAGTAGCCTCCTTGACACATACATGATGATTAGTTTTCTCCACATGTTCTGCTAAAGTAAATCTTACCATGTAGCATTTCAAGAATAATGTTCCATAAAATGTATTCCCAAGTATTTTGTTGGAAGGGAGCTCTTGGAGAAGCCAAGAATACAAATAACATGAAATTGAATTGATAAAGAAGTATTGAAGAAAAATATTTGGGTTTCAAGGTGATTAATGGAAGTGTCGGATGCATCCACAAAGTCTTCTAATACATATTTTAAGGCCCATGCTTCCCACACAATAGGGGAGACCATGAGTGGGGTATCATTCACAAATTATTTATGGAAAGAGGGTGAGGATTCGAGTGAAGTCTAAGAGCTAAGATTCGATGAGACCAAAAAATTGTTGATGACGCTTTTCCTGGACCTTCCACTATAAGAATGAAAAGACAAGGGGAAAGAGGGTCACCTTGATGAATACCTCAATAGGGAGAAAAGGGTTTAGAAGAGGAATCATCAATGAGGATGGAGAAAGAGAAGCATTGAAAGATAAGAGAGAACCCAATTGACCCACAATGAATGAAAGCCAAAAGCAAGCAACATACAATGAATATAACTCCAGTTAAGTTTATCAAAGGCTTTTGACATATCAAGTTTGATTAACATACATGGTGATTTAAATGTTTTCAAGGATTGGACAATTTTGTGTGCCATAATGATGTTGTCTAGGATCTGGCACACTTCCACATAGCTTGTTTGCTCCAGAGAAACCATGATGGCCAAGAGAGGTTTTATGCAATTGGAAATTATCTTGGTGAGGAATTTGTAGATGACATTACAATGGGAAATAGGTCTAAATTTCTTGGGTTTGATGACATTATGTTCCTTGGGTATGAGTGCAATGAGCAGGGAGGATTCCAATTGTTCAGTTTGATTCCTCGCCTAGGTTCCAAACATCATGTTTCAAAATCGATCAGTATTAATGGAAGAAGTTGAAGGTGGAATCATTTGGTCCTAGGGAGATTTCAGGTGCCATTTTCATGACAACAAATTCTACTTCAAGGTTCGAGACTTGTATGTTCCTCTATTACTAATTTAGGAATATGCTTAGTAATTTTGCTAATAGAAATGCAGTCATCAGGTTGGGGTTCAATGAGAAGAGAAGAAGAAATTACATTTATTTCATGTTCAATATCTTGATGTGAGATGACATCCATAACTTAATCATATTTGAGATGAGAAATTTCGTAAGAATGTCTTTGTTTCATCATATATTTGTGGAAGAGGATGGAATTATTTTCTTCCTCTTTATGTCATTGTATTCTTAATTTTTTCCGCCATACGGTTTATTCTTGATGGAATCTATCTTCAAACTACTGAATAATTTGGTGTTATCTGATATTCAAATCTTTTGATCACCCTTCAGTGATGATTTGTTGATGAAATTCTGCAATTTGAGCTTCTAGCTATTTTTGAGCTTGAAATATGTTGCCAAAGACATCTTTGTTCTAGCTTTTAGGATGTTTCTTTTAAAATTTTGAGTCTTGTTGAAATTAATACATGATTAAACCATGGTGTATAACAAATGCATTCCACCAATTATGGATGTTTTCTTTAAAGTATGGGTGAGATAGCAATAAATTTTCGAATCCAAAGGGTCTTTTAATCAGAACCTCAAGATTTTCCAGCAAAAGATAGATTAGCCAATGGTTTGAGCGTACTGAAGGAAAGTTGGAAGCTTCAATACCTTGTTGACTTAACATAAAGGATTAAGAAATTATGAATTTTTCCAGTCAACTAGTTATCTTGTGGTTGTCTCCCCTCTAGTTATTCCAAGTTAAAATACCATAAATTATTTGATATGACCCCAAGGAGGACACTATTGGGTTAAATGTATATGGTATGACCCAATGGGTGGCATTTATGGGGTTAAATGTATATGGTATGACCCAAGGGGTGGCATTTATGGGGTTAAATGTCCATGTAATTTGTAAATTATATGTAATAGTGTCATCGTAGTAATGAAGGGAGCGCATGTGTAATTTTATGGATAAGTATAATAGAGATCATGTATTCATTATAGATGACATATGATTTGGATGTATGAATGTATTTCGGTATTTCGAAGATATTGTCCTGTTTATTGGATTTATGCTCCATGTTCAAATTGTTGTACATGATGTGTAAATTTGGTTAAAATTTTAGATATTGGTTCACTATAATTTCGAAGATATGCTCTAAGGAAGTTAGGGTTCCTAAATGCTCCTGAAATCAATTTCAAACACGTTAGTTTGGAATTTTTTATATAACTTCTCTTTTGGGGTGTGTTAGACAATATTGAGTGAAGATATTGGTGAACATGTTGCTAAAACTGTATATCTTGGTTCACTATACTTTTAAAGATATGCCCTTAGGAAGTTAGGGTTCTTGAATGCTCCTGAAATCAATTTCGAATAGGCTAGTTTAGAATGTTAAAGCAGTTACAAGTTGGATTTGCGTCCTATCCATTAGTATTCTTGAGGATTTTTCTAGGGTGGCTTAGATTTCCTAGTTGATACTGCTAGGCTTGGAGTTATATTGGAGGAGAAAGCCTCCAATGTTGAAGCATTCCTTAGATAATGAAGAGCATGGTGAATATTTTGGAGGTGTTAGGAGGGATGGATTATATGTTCTTCCACTTGTATGTCGCTTTGAATTTTTTTAGATTTATTTCATGAAGGTCCATCTCTTCTCCCTCTTCATAAAGGGGTGTTTATTCTTCCTATTTCCATTTTCATGCTTAAGACATTTTCTAGGGAAGAGGAAGGGTCAAATATTTTCCTTCACTTGGAGTCCTCAGGGATAGAAGCCTAACAAGCATGAGGGTTTGGGGAGGAGGAAATGGTTTGTAGATCAAGGGGTTGACTTGAAGGGGGATCTACCAGAAGGGATGATATGAAATAAAATATATTTTTTGCGGAAATGGATTTAGAAGGACCATCATAGAAGGGATGTATTTTATGTTCTTCCACTTGTATGCGTCTTTGAAAATTTCTAGATGTATATCACTAAGGTCCATCTCTTCTCCCTCTTGATGAAGGGGTATTTATTTTTTTGTTTCCATTTCCATGCCTCAAACATTTTCCTAGGGATGGGAAGCACCAAACATTTTCCTCCACTTTGAGTCTTTAGGGATAGAAAACTAAGAAAATGAGGGTTTGGCAAGGAGGAAGTGGTTTTTAGGTCAAGGGGTTGACTTGAAGGGGAATCTCCCAGAAGGGATGATAAGAAATCAAAGCTATTTTTTGTGGAAATGAACTTAAAAGGACTAGCATAAGAGGGTTTCTATTAAATTTGCATTTGGGAACCATTTTGACAAAGGCTTCAACATCTTTCCTATAATTTAGAGAAGAGGGTTTTGGGGATACTATCAGGGGAAAATCCATGAAAAAAATTATTTTCTCATGGAAACAATGGAAATTAAAATAGATATCTTCTTAGTCAACCATTTGAATCCATTCTATATCATAGTACATACGATGAAAAATAGTTGGGAGGGGAACTGAGACATAAACACATATCCATGAATAAGTCGTATATCTTTCCCATTTGGTGGCTTATGATACCTTAATAAAGGATCCTAAGCCATTTCCAGTGTCTTCAAATATCTCCATATATTAGTATTCTTATGGGATTCCACACAGTGGAATCAATTTTGGGGCACATGTAAAATTATCCTTATCCAAGTTAAAGCATGTTGTGTAGTAGCAAAGGTGGAGACCCGTATATCTAAAAAAGTATGGACCATTGTCAAGAACTAAATCATGATATGGTGGTAAAGAATCCCTTGGATCAAAGCCTCAACTTAATATTTCCCTTGGGTTTCCAATAGGCATTGATCCAGGCTACTAGATCCTTCTTTATTGGTCAAAGTCCCAAAAAATGTCTAATTATTGCATGACCCTTTGTAAATTGAGCATGTTCTCCATTACGATTTTTTTATCTTATAAGTGGGCATGCTCTCTATTTTGGGGATGGATTGAATCGATTTTCATGTGTTAGAAGTTGGGGAAGATGCAAGTATATTATTTGGCCCATGTTTTCCAGACTTGTTACTAGAATTAAAACGGACATGAGTATTGGCACTAAAAGAAATCATTGTGTTGGAATGTAGGAGAGAGTTATGATAAACTTATTTGGCTAGAAATTCCTTGTACGAGGATGGATCACCTCCCCATGCCAAGACCATAAAAAACGTATCCAAAAAAAATTGATAAACCCTATATTTTTAAATCTGGGTTGCAAATCCCATTCATTTCCTTATATTTAACTATCTATTATTTCATAAACATATTTATATTGTATTTAACAATCCATTATTTCATAAACATATTTATATTATTATTGTTTGATTAGAATATTTTTAATAATTTTTTAAAAAAAATATATATTTATTTATATAGAAAATTATGAAATATTTAAATTTTTAATAAAACATTGCAAAAAAATAAATTAAGTAAATTAAATTAAAGAAAGAAATCACATGGTCCGTTTTAAAATTTTTGTTCGTTTATTTGCAAAAGGTGTTTAAATCATCACTAAAGCTAAAGAATACTATGGTACCAGAAATTTGAAATTGAGATTTAAATATAAGTATTAATTCATTTAAATATTAATATAAATAATGTTTAATGAAGTAAAAAGCGAGAAAGAATACAGATTATTGAAATTGAGATTAATGTAATGTATTAAGTTAATTTTAATAATTATAGAAAATAATTTTTATGTAAATCTATAATAATTATAATAATATGAAAAAAAAGATTGTTCTTAAAATTGTTTTAAAAGTAAGTCAAAACCATTTATAAGTTAAGAGGGGTCCATATAAAAAGTGTCAAACCTTGGTTAAGCCATTAAAGGATTAAGGAAAATGTTGTTTTGTTAAACAATAATATGAAGAAAGAAAATTACATCTAAATTTAAACAAGAATTGCAATGCAATATAAATGAAAATTAAGATATTACAAAAAATTATTAATTATAAATCAAAGTTGCTAAAAAAATATATGAAACTTTTTAGGTCTTAAGAATTTGTAATGATTATATAACATAATGAAAATTATTTTCACTGAAATGTACTTATCATAATTTTTAAAATATTTGTTATAATACAAACCTTGCTAGCTTTTTAACTCGCCAAATCTATGATAATGTAAATATGTTATTTTTAAATCTTTTTAATTGCTACACTCACAAAATTGAAACAGTGTTTTAGATAACACTTGAGATACATAATATAACAAGATATACATATAATACACAATTTTATAAACCATGGTTTCATATTCCAAGAGGTCTATTGGACTTCTCATGATTGTTGGTGCTCATTTGAGGCATTTTACCTTCCTCTCAAGTGAATAAGCCAAATATATAAGCCAAGAGGATTGTGTTTTCAACATTCTCCCCTCTCCCCCCCCCAACAAATCCAAAGGGGTGTGTATGAGTCCAAGAAGACAATAGAAATACATATGTGTATTCTAGTCAATGGCTTGAAGTTTTCTCTAAATATGGTGGTTTAAGAAAGGCCACAAACCAAATAGGATAGCAGAAGTCGAAGTCTTCTACTAGTGATGGTTTAAGGCTAACCACGAACCCTGGAAATTGGCTTGAAATAGTTCCTGGAATGGTTTATGAATTTGGCTAGAAGTTGAAGTTTTTTGTGAAATGGAAGTGCTCCTTGGTGATGCCTCAAGGATGATCGTGAACAAATGAAATAGTTAGCAAGAACTGAAGTATTCTACTAGTGGTGGTTTAAGGCTAGCCACCAACCAAATTGTGCTCATGGAATATGATTTTGTTATGGATACAACTATGATTTTGGCTCTAGCTACTATCTCTAATCTAAGTTATGGCTCAAGCTTGGTTGATATAAATTTGAAACTTGTAGCTAACTATCATTTCGTTGATCGATAAATACATTTTTATTGATTCTCATTTTGTTTCGTTGATGTACAGGAAAGATGGGGGATAAGATAAGGTTCAAAATTTGTCAGACAAGGAGGTGACCAAGTATCTGGGTTTGGCAGATGATAACATAGGGGATAACATAAGGTTCATAAATTGTCAGACGAGGAGGTGACCAAGTATCTAGGTTTGGAAGACTTGGAGCCCTCCCTCGCTTCCACATTCGTCAAGAGGCCTTTGGCTATGACTCTCGCCAACAAGCCCGAGGTCAGTCTAGTTTTCCTTATATTTGGTAAATTATTTTCTTTATTTATATTTAGTTACAGTTGGGGTAAATTACTTTATTTCTTTATATTTGGCTATGGTAGTGTACGATTTGGGGTAAATTACTTTCTTTTGGGGGTGAAGGAGGAGATTTTTCTTATTGTGAATTTGTTTATTGAAATAGATGTTTTTGTTGGACGAGTCGACGAGTGCTATGGATCCCATCTCCACTCAGCACAATGAGGAGTCTATTAGGATTGCTCTTCCTTCCATGTCATCAACACAAATGTGCATGCCATGCCAATTATCATGGTTTGGCACATTGGCATGGTAGGATTCATCCTTGTTGAAAAAGAACGAAATACAAAAAAGATCTATTTATTTATGGCATTCCATCTTTCACCAAATTTCACGGTCAACATACTGGTTTCTTCAGCTCTTCATGCTTTAGGTTTGTTGACACCTAATCGTAGGGATTGGGTGAACAATTGTAATTAATGTAAATAAATAATAGAAAAGATGAAGAGTCACTGGGAGATGAAATTAACAGTCCCTCCCTCATGTATATAATAATGACCAACCTGAATGAATATCATAATTCGCATTGAGGAGTTACCTCCTAGTCTGACTTGGTATTAGAGCCAGCGTCATTTTTGGCTTCCCTCTTTAATTTGTAACTCCTTCCTGCCTCTGTTCTACATTTTTGTAGAGTGTCATCTCTGTCAAATATCTGTAAAATCTCTGTAATACTGTCCCAAATTTTGCGCTACATCCTCTGTCTACCCTCAGTGTGTTATAATTTTTTTGAACTATCTCTTTGTGTGTTCGTATTGAGTGTTGAATTATCTATGCGTTTTATGTTCTCTGCATTCAACACTGAGTGGTACGTTCAACAGATTGGTGAATGTTGAATTCTGGTAGTTTTGGGTAATGGTAAACGCCACTGTGGTGAATGCCATTGTGGAATATCGCTGCCTTAAACGTTGATTCTCGTTGAACACTTCCTTCTACAGCACACCCTCCTCCCACGTTGTGTTGCTTCCATACTTAGGTATCAGAGTTGTCGCTGCCCCACTTAACTCACAATATTAGTAAATTCGCTCCTCCATACACCTCTCCCTGTCCATACAATTTCGTTCCTCTATATAAATAAATATGATCTTTTTTACATATCATATTGTACTTGTTGCTACAATGTTGTGTTCTGGCATGGTATTTTTGGTTCAAATTAGGTGAAGATTGATATATCGTTGTGGGATATATCATTGTTGCTACAATGTTGTGTTGTTGTTGCATTGTATATGTGTATTTAATATTAGAGTCGGTGAATGGTGAATGCTATTACGTTGAATGATATTACAGTGTATGGTATTACATTTTGTACAGTGATACCTCTGTCTCCATATATCATTATCAAATTTTTTTAAGAGTAAAATTTTGCAACAGAAGTATTTTTTTTCCACAGTACACAGATTTTAAAATGCATTCAATCATATCTATTGTGAGAGTAGTTCTCACTGGCAAGGAGAACTATCCTGAGTGGTCCAAGAAAATAAAACACGCCCTCATTTTCAATGAGTTGTGGAAAGGAATGTGTGTTGGAGACAAAGACAAAGAGCCAGAACAACCTACCTCAGAAAAGAAGTTCGCCATTTGGGAAAATAAAAACAGCAAGGCCTATGCATTGATTGCAGCATCAGTAAGTGAAGAGGTGAGTCGCCACATATCGCAATTTTCAAATGCTTTCAAAGCCTTACAAAAACTGAAGGAACTTTATGACTCACACTCTGCACTTGAATTTTTTCAATGCATGATTAAACTTTTCACTCTTGAATTACAAAATAATGATCCTCTTACTCTTGCATCTAAAGTAAAATCTATAATGCATGATATCAAAGCCACTAAGGTTGAATTGGATATTCCTTTGATCGCTTTTCTCAAGGCACTTTATCCTACTTACTCCAATTATCTTGATTCATTGCAAACAAATGGAAATCTCAAAGATATTACCTTTGACTCTCTTGTGAAAAAATTCGTTGAAAGAGAGAAAGCTTCTGGAAAGAAGACAACCCCTGAATCTTCTGAAGAGGTTGTATGCCTTGCTCATAAACAAAATAATCTTGCCCAAGATTCTTCCAGAGGAAGAGGTGGTCGAAGAGGAAGAGGAAGATATTTCAGAGGCAGGGGGGGTAGACACTCTCAAGGAGAAAGGTCAAATTTGCACTGCATACCCTGCAAAAGAAATGGATCACATGATGCCTCCACATGCAAGTTACCTTGGGACAAAATTGAGCAGCAAAGAAACCAACCCAAAGGTAAAACTAACGACACAGACAAAGGTAAATCACCTGAATCCACTCATTATGTTGTGGAACAATGTAATATTGGAGTAAATGAAGACTTATTTAATGCTTCACTTGCTTCTTTGAAAAATGATTGGTTGCTTGATTCAGGAGCAACTTGCCACATGACTCATAGAAAAGATTTTTTTGAAGAATTTACTAACAATGTTGATGGAGTAGTATACTTTGTAGATCAATCAAAACTCAAGCCATCAGGGCTTGGCACAATCAAGCTTAAATTTCCTGGCCTTCCAGACTTTCTTCTTCATCATGTTCTATATCTCCCATAGTTGAGGAGAAACTTGTTGTCCTTGGTCCACATCTGCCAGCAAGGTCACTCCATTCATATGTTTGATGGCAAGCTTGAGGTGAGAAAAGCATCTGACCACTCACTTGTCATGAGGGGGATAGAAGAAGAAAGGCTTCTCAAGCTGCAGGGTACCTCTGCTCGTGCACAACATTTCTCATACAATTCTCATTGTGAAGAACGTACACTTCCATCAAGTTTATTATGGCATTCTAGATTTGGACATTTGAACTATGACATCCTCCGCTTGTTGAAGAAAAATGGTGTTACTGGTTTGCCTACAATTCCTAGGGAACTCAAGCAATGTGATGCTTGCATTCTAGGAAAGCATAGCAAACAGTCTTTTAATGATTCACATTCAAGAGCACATAGAAAATTTGAACTCATTCATTCAGATTTATGTGGTCCAATGCCTGTTCCTTCTGCAAATGAAAATAAATATATAATGACATTTCTTGATGACTACACCAGAATGTGTTGGGTTTATTTATTGAAGAACAAATCTAATGCTTTTCAAACATTCAAGAACTTTCATACATGGATTGAAAATGATGCCCATTCTCATATTGGCTCTATTCACACTGATAATGGAAAAGAATACACTTCAAATGAATTTGAAAACTATCTTCGCCAACATGGGATAAAATATCAAACAAATGTGCCTTATAATCCCCAACAGAATGGTGTAGTTGAAAGAATGAATAGGACAATCTTAAATATGGTACGCTCCATGTTGTTCTTCAAAAATGTAAAAATGATGTTTTGGGTTGATGCATTTCTATTTGATGTATATATAAAGAATATATGTCGATCTAATGCTATCAGAAACAAGACTCCCTATGAAATGTGGTATGGGCACATTCCTTCGGTAAAGCATCTCAGGGTCTTTAGTTCCACCTGTTATGCCTTGATACCAAAGGTACATAGAAACAAACTTGGTGCAAGAAGTCATAAGTGTATCTTCCTGGGGTATTCAAACACATCCAAATCATATGTCTCTATGATGAAGTCAATAAAAAGTTTGTTGTTCTAGAGATGTAATCTTTCTTGAATCATCCAAAACTGACAATGTTGTTGAGTGCAACTTGATCACTTGGATAGATTCGCAAATGAAAAATCATTTCAAGAATTTGATAATCATATTCCACATCTTGAAGGGGGGATTCCTATACTAGATCAACCTGTGGAATCTTCTTCTGAAGCACTCTCCCCCCGCATGAAACTCCAACAACGGATGATACTTTAAGTGATGTGATTAATAGAATTGGGAGACTCAATCTTGATTCAATCCCAACTCAATCAATGGAACATCCTAGACCATCTAAGAAAGGTCCCCTAAAGTGGCTGACAAAGACACTTGAAAGTGTTCATCCTGATGAAGCTGGAAAGACAGGAACTAGAAATTCAAACTGGAAAAATGGAAGTGATGTAGATGACTCTGATTCACCTGTTGATATGGATGTTTATTATGATTGTGAATTGAATTTATCTACAAATTTTGAACCAACTTCCTTCAAATAATTTGCTTCTCATGATGAATGGAAAGAAGCGATGCAAAAGGAGTATGATTCCCTAATAAAGAATGGCACTTGGAAGCTGGTTGATCCTCCATTAGGAACCAAACCAATTGGCTGCAAGTGTGTCTACAAGAACAAGTATAAAGCTGATGGCTCACTTGACAAGCACAAAGCTAGGCTTGTGGCAAAAGGTTTTGCACAGAAGGAAGGGGTCGATTATGAGGAAACTTTTTCCTCCATAGCAAAATGGGCTACCATCCGGACACTTTTTGCCCTAGCAGCTCAAAACGGTTGGAAAGTCCATCAAATGGATGTAAAAACTGCTTTCTTGAATGGAGATCTAAAAGAGAATGTTTTATGTCCCAGCCTGAAGGATTTGCTGTGAAAGGACATGAACATAAAGTATGCAAACTTGTGAAGTCCTTGTATGGCCTCAAACAAGCATCGCGAGCCTGGTATGAAAAACTAACTGAGCATCTTCTGAAAGTCAATTTCAAACATTATGATCTTGATGATGCAACTTTATTTGTCAAGAAAGTTGGCAAAAAAGTTGTATATCTTGTGGTATATGTAGATGATCTTTTGATGACAGGGAACAATGAATGCTACATTGCATCCATAAATAAGGAATTGGGGAAAAGTTTTGAAATGATTGATTTGGGCTATGTTCATTACTATCTTGGTATTGAAGATACCCAACATCAGAAGTCCATATTTATTTCTCAAAAGAAGTACATTGGAGATTTGTTGAACAGGTTTGGCATGACAGAATGCAATCCTCTTACTACTCCAATGGAACAAAATTTAAAGCTCACATCTATTGAAGGAAAATAATTTGAGGATGCAACAAAGTATAGACAACTTGTAGGAAGTCTCAACTACCTAACTACTACCAGACCAGACATTTCGTTTGTTGTTGGAATCCTCTCCAAGTTTATGTAAAAGCCTTGTGAGGGACATTGGTCTGTTGCAACAAGAGTTCTAAGGTACTTGAAGGGAACTCAAGACTTTGAAATCAAGTATACACAGGTTGGCGACTTCAGCTTGATTGGATGCTCTGATTCAGACTTCGATGGAGACAAAGAAACTGGGGTATCTACTTCAAGTTATGATATGAGTCTTGGATAAGGAGTTGTCTCCTGGAGATCACACAACCAATTAGTTCCAGTAGATTCCACAATAGAGGAAGAATATGTGGCAGTAGCTGAGGCAACAAAAGAAATTGTGTGGCTCAGGAAAATTCTTGAAGATTTGCAGGTAAAATAAGTACAATCAACTCCACTCACGATTGACAATACCTCGGCACTAAAGTTGCCCAAGAACCCAAAGTTCCCTGATCGAACAAAGCACATCAATACTAAATATCATCTGATTCGACATCATGTTGAGGCCAAAACAATCCATCTCCACCCTTGTTCCACTAATGAGCAAATTGTAGACATCTTCACCAAAGCGCTTGGAAGAGAAAAGCTTGAAAGATTCAGAACGATGCTTGGACTCACCAACATCCCTTCAAATTAAGGGGGGGAATGTTGACACCTAATCATGGGGATTGGGTGAACAACTGTAATTAATGTAAATAAATAATAGAAAAGATGAAGAGTCACTGGGAGATGAAATGAACAGTCTCTCCCTCATGTATATAATAATGACCAACCTGAATGAATATCATAATTCGCATTAAGGAGTTACCTCCTGGTTTGACAAGGTTCTTGGGTAGATGGGTGTTGTATCTGGGCAACTGTTTGTATATGTATGCTCTTCCACCGAATGAAAATCATATATTACAAGGCCAAAAGTATTTTTATTTTATGAATGAAATAATTCATCCAACCTCTAATGATGATCCACTATGTTCACCCTATATATATTTTGTTGAGTCTCCAAAATGTCATTCATTTTCACCTTCATTTCCATCATTTTACCCTCATTCCGTAACTCTATAACACCATAACCTTATATTAAGTAACCATTTTCATCATTACATGGGTTCATCATTATTATTTTCCAAGTCATTGATTTTAAGTATTTTAAGTGAATTTGTGATTAAATGTTAGGAAATTAACATATTTCATATATATCTAAAAGTGTTATGAGTTTTGTGATATTGTAGGCCTACTTGGAGATTTTAGAAGGATCTTACTTGGTCATCCAACCACAAATTCGAATTCAAATTCCAACTCATGATGATTTGTGGAATAATTGTAGAAGATGTGGATCATTGACTATGCACATCTAAAGGAGAAGAATCATGGATGAGAGGATTTGTATCTTACATTTTTAGGAGATTGGTTGTAACCACAAGAGAAAAATGTGGATTTAGGAGATATCTAAGGATCTATATTTATTGTATAGTTATCCTCAATTTTTGTATAAATAGGAGTGTGCCCTTCATACAAAGGGTTGCCAATTGTAAGTAACTAGTTAGTGTTGTTGTTAGTGTTAGTGTTATTTTCGAGTTGGAGGTTCCAAGTTCCATCCATGTGGTTTGTAAAGTGAGAAGAGAGAATTGTTGTAATATCTTGTAACTCGTTTTATGAAATACATGTTATCACTTTGATCTTCAAGAGTGATACTTGTTTGGTGTGCTTGTTGAGGAATGGAGAGCCTCCATCAACCCCAGTTTTCATATCTTTGTACATATTGGTAACATAGTATAGTTTTGTTACTTCATTTTTTTTATGCAAGTGTGCCTTTTCCTTTCAGTAAGTGTGATTTACTTTCCATCATGTGTGATTTCATTTATGCAAGTATGGTGTGATTTCAATTTTGCAAGAATGATTTCCTTTATGCAAATGTGATTTCAATTTCTTTATGTTTGGTTTGATTTGGTTTGGATTGGATTAATTTATTATTTTCTGTAATTAGTTTTAATTGCATCAGATTAATCTAATCTGAAAGATAACCACCTAGTACATACAGTACAGGTATACCTCATCTGTTCTACGAACCTCGGGTTGACAATTAATGCCAGGGATTTAACTCTCAATTAAATCACCAAACATTTTGTTGTTGTTGTCGGGGAGGTATAGATAGGTGTTTATTTTGAATTTTAGACAACTCATAATAGTTGCATTCATTATTAGATGCATGGTTAAAATCATTTTTCATATTAGATTTCAATAATTTTTCAATACTTTGTACTAATTTGTGTGCACGACAGGAACTATCAACCAGTTGGAGTAATTCACAGACAAGTAAGAGTTTGAAGAATGTTCTTCCAAGAAATTTCCCGAATCTTAGCAACAGTTGGGATATTTGCCTCTCAGGAAGAGTATATTTTAACTACATGTAGAAACTTTACTATCTCTCCATCCCCACAAGAATATCTTCAAGTTTCTTTTGATTCCTCGTGTCAATCAGTTGAAGAGACTCAAGAATCATGCAATACTTTTGATCGGGAGAAACCAATAGAATATAAGATTGAGGAATGCATAATAAAGGAGGATATTCAATGTGATCTAAACCAAGAAAGGAATCAGGAATTTCATGACCTTATTGAAAGATGGTTCCAATCAAGGATCAAGTCACATCACTCTTCCATTCTTCCTTACTTCTTGATTGTGTTATGAAAACAACTGATCTTTCATGCTTTGATGTGTTTTAATGCATATTTTTTCATAACTAAGCATGCATATCTTTTTACTTATGTTACGCACATGGTTACACTGAAAATATGCATACACTTGAAATATGTTTTATATTTCCAGTAGAGTAGAGTAGGATAGAATCAATGAATAAAAACCAAGTTTGGTCATGTATTTTTTTTTAATTTATTAAGTTATATTTCATTTTATTTTCAATTTTATTTATTGATGGTGCAGTAAGAGCCACCTATCTCACTAATTATTTGCGAGAAGCAGTAGAGAGAGAAGGAATAGTTTAGAAGAAGGAGACAAACAAGAGTTTTGAGAGCCACAATTTGAATTTAGAGATCAAATCCTTTTGCTTTGTCTTTTAATTTCATATTCTAAATTAATGAAGAGCTTCAATATTGATGAATATGCTCTCTTCTTACGCTCTATGTGGCCTAGAAGATCAGAAAAGATAATTAAACAAAGCTAGATTTAAAATTTTGCAATAAAAATTGGATAAGGAATCTAAATTCATAATCAAAAGTATAATTACATGCTTTTAGAAAACTCAAACAGAAAAACTAATTCCTCCATTGGATCCATCATTGTCGAAAACCCCTGTTTTGACTCTTTTTCACCTCATTTGGCCAAAAATTGAGAAAGATATCACTGTTTTAAGTTTTTGCCCAATTCTATTGTTAAAAAGCCTACAATTCGACCCAAACCGGCATGTGCGCCCAGAAAACAGGAACAGGGGACGAATTTGGCCTTCCCAACCAACGATTGAAGTTGTAGGATGGTTAAATCCGCCCCCAGGTCCTTCACGCTCATGGTCATATTACGCTACATAGCACTGTGGGTTAGGGCTCGGCCTCGACCCCTTTCCTAAATTGTGCACACATCAACCTTAAATATAAGTTGGAATAGTTTAGTTAACAAGAAAAATGGAAGTTGGATTGGTAAAAGTTCTTTGTTTGTAGATATGAAGTCGTGGTTTCAATTCCCATAGAGGGCAGTTCGACCCTAAACAAATTTTTGACCACCACGAGGAGGCCACATCGTAACCAATGATTGGTACACATGGCACTTCCTCATTGGCCCACCACAGCAAACAATAAAAAATTGACACATGTCAACCAATCAATGTGGGACAAGTGTCAATCACACATTGGACAATTAAAGAATCAGCGTACGGACTACTAATTGGGCATTCCTGCAACTCAAAATTCATTTTTTTAACTATTTCACAAAATTATCAGAATGTGATTCTAGGAGCATTCGAAGTCATATTTCAGTGAAACTAAGTGCATTGGATTCAGGGCAACGATATATACGCTTTGGCATTGGTTTCAAGTTGATCCAATAATTTTGAATTTTGAGCATTTTCTTGATCCATGGAATCATGGACAAGGGTGGAGCGCTAGAGAAAAATAAAAAACACATTTACATGCTTCAACTTTCATAAAAACCTACAAACATTAAAAACCTAATTGTAATAATTAACAAACCAGCATCCGAGTCTAAATGCAATTTTTAAAAGCGGGAAGGAAATGCAACGATCCATGTTTTTGGTAGCTGCAAAATTGACACAATTCAATAGCTTATGAAAATTTGGTTTATGGTCTATTGATGAAGCATTAAGTGTATGGAGAACAGGTCTCAAGCTCAAAATTGATTAGAAAAACAATGAAGAAGTCACCAACAAAACAATAACAGGTGATTGATGCATGGTACTGATCAGGCAAAAGTGCATTTAATTTTTCATTCTTGAATTTGTTTTATTAGTATGATTTCCGAGTTTTTTTGTGTATATATCAAATGAAGAGGGACTAATCACCTCTCTCTTTTGAGAGTCTTACATTTTATTTCATAAATTGATAATTTTTTGTAGGTTCAAGACGATGAAGGAAAATGAAATTATATGCACAAGTACCTTTTTAAATACCAAGTTTCTTTCAGAAGAGCATGATCATTCAATGTAAAATCAGATCCACTACACCATTGCTGCTAAAAAAATACCAATTTTAGCATTGCTTCACATTTTAATCTTGCAGTCGATCCATAACTGTCTATCTCCCTACTACCAAAAACTCATTTCCTTTGCAATATTCATACTTTCTTGTCTCATTTTCACTCACCCTTAACCCAAAAATAAAGTTGTTCAGTTCCCTTACAAAGCTGAATCATCCCATTTTTCATTTCCTTTCTGTCAAATAAACCTTTATTCAATGCAAATTTTCCATCTATAGGCCTTCAAATTATTATTTCATACTTGCGTTAGATGATGGAGGAGTCATTAAGGCCTCCCTTCTAACAATTTTTGACCAATCGACTCTGACACATCATCTGGGATCAAGACTAGAGATATTTCAAGTATCTTGAAGCTTGCATGCGTTAATGGAAAGTTCTCTCGCCAATTAACAGTGGGAATACATCAATGTCCCATGTTTGTCGGATCTTCTAGGTGACTCGACTATGACACATCTATTCATACCTTGTAAGATGTACTTAGGCATCTTGACTCTCATTGACATCAATGGTGAGTAGTCTTGTGTTGGTTAATGGCATTCATTAATGGCCAGTAATCCAACAATTTCTTTTCTATGTTCGACATCAACACATTTATTCACATGGATAAGAATTATGCCATCAAGTGGCAATGAATGAAGACTACATGATTTCAACAATTAAGAGCATGACTCAATTCAGCAGCCATAACAATAAAGATTCCAATCTCATCCTCAATTCATACAACCAAGTGAAAGAAGAAGCAGATCATATTCCTTTACTTCACATTCCATGATCCACCAACAACAGCCACACTCTTTGATATACATAGCTTGTCCACTTTTCAGGTAGGTGAAGGTATGTAATTTTATAATCTTTAATCATGTAATTCCTCAAATGCTAAAATTGTGATTTTGGAAAATCCCTCACCACATCCATATTCCCTTTCTCATTTGAAAAAAAACTGAAAACACCTTAAGTTGGGGAGAAGGGATATTCATATTTTATGCCACATGCCACATTTCATTTCATCCTAACCAGCATATTTTTCCTAAATCAACTATTATTGCATTTTGATTCAAAAAAGTTTATATGTTTTGCAATGATCAATTGATGAGTGCATTAAATGGCTAACAGACACCATGGAACTTAAAAAGGAATTCTCAAAGTTTTCAAGCATTTTGATGCAACAAAAATAACAAAAGTATTGTTACACAAGAACCAATACTCATAAAATTTTGGTTGTCACACAAGAACCAACCATAAAAAAATATATGTTGCAATCAAATGTATTTCAAAGTACACTTTACAAAAAGAATAAAATTGTCAAATGATATGATTATGCAAAATTAAAAGAGATTCAATACAAATCCAAAGCTCATATAGAAGCAAAACATTTCAAGAAGATAAACTTATGATTAAGGGAATCAATGTAATAGTTGCATGAGGACATGCAACATCTTCAGCCGGGGGTATGTCGAGTCTCCAAAATGTCATCCATTATCACCTTTATTTCCATCATTTTACCCTCATTCCATAACTCTATAACACCATAACCATACATTAAGTAACCATCTTCATCATTACATGGGTTTATCATTATTATTTTCCAACTCATTGATTTTAAGTATTTTAAGTGAATTTATGATTAAATGTTAGGAAAATAACAAATTTTCTTATATATCCAAAAGTGTTATGATTTTTGTGATATTGTAGGCCTACTTGGAGAATATAGAAGGGTCCTACTTGGCTATCCAACTGCAAATTTTAATTTCAAATTCCAACTCATGAGGATTTGTGGAATAATTGTCGAATATGTTGATCATTAACTATGCACATCCAAAGGAGAAGAATCATGGATGAGAGGATTTGTATCTTACATTTTTAGGAAATTTTTTGTAACCACAAGAGATAAATGTGGATTTAGGATAGATCTAAGGATCTATATTTACTGTATAGTTATCCTCAATTTTTGTATAAATAGGAGTGCACCCTTCATACAAAGGGTTTTCAATTGTAAGTAACTAGTTAGTGTTGTTGTTAGTGTTAGTGTTAGTTGCTAGTTGGAGGTTCCAAGTTCCATCCATGTGGTTTTTAAAGTGAGGAGTGATAATTGTTGTAATATCTTGTAACTCATTTTATGAAATACATACTACCACTTTGTTCTCCAAGATGTGATAGTTGTTTGGTGTGCTTGTTGAGGAATGGAGGCCCCCCATCAACCCCTGTTTGAATACCTTTGTACATATTGGTAACATAGTATAGTGTGGTTATTTCATTTCTTTTATGCAAGTGTGCCTTTTCCTTTCAGTAAGTGTGATTTACTTTCGAGCAGCTGTGATTTCAATTATGCAAGTATGGTGTGATTTCAATTCTGAAAGTGTGGTATGATTTCATTTATGCAACTATGGTGTGATTTCAATTCTGCAAGAGAGATTTCCTTTATGCAAATGTGATTTCAATTTCTTTATGTTTGGTTTGATTTGGTTTGGATTGGATTAATTTATTATATTTCATAATTAGTTTTAATTGCATTAGATTGATCTAATCTGGAAGATAACCACCTAGTACATATAGTACATGTATATCTCGTCGGTTCTACGAACCTCGGGTTAACAATTAATGACAGAGATTTAACTTGCAATTAAATCACCTCTATATATATATATAATATATATATATATATATATATATTATTTTTTTTTTATTTTTATTTTTATTATTATTAATTATTTGTTTATTAATTATATTTAATTAAAAAATATTTAAGTATCTATTTGTTTTTATATAAATAAAATGTATGATGTATTAAAATTATCTATTACTAAAAAATTTCATGATAATATAGAAGAACTCCTTTTAAAATTAAATTTGATATATATATATATAAACTTCTTTCTTCTTTTTCATTTAAGTTTACACATTGTTTTATTATTGTAGAAGAGAATACATATATTTTTACATATCTAATAAATTGTAAATTGTGATATGTTTAGAGTACTTTCAACATCTTTATGTAGAAATTTAGAGAGCAGTGATGAGACTTATAAATGAGATAACACAAAAAGTATTTTACATCTACCCACAAGGAAATGGAGCCTTATATGCTAAGTTTAAACCAAAATACTATTGTAATCCTACCATATAAGGAAACCACACTAGTCTTACCATCCACGATAAAAAACTAACTCCATTAAGACATAAAATAGAAATATTGGAGGATCCAAAATATCAAGTGTAGAACCTTACGAGTTAAAGTCCATAGAAAACTCATAACATTAAGTAGAAGAAGTAGTGGAAACCTCTTTAGGGTTTTCCTTTGAGTCGCCAATATCTAAGAACAAAACTCCTTCATTTTTTTCCACTAGAGATTACTCTGTCATGTGTGTTGCCAAATATGATTGTCAGGGATCCTTTGATAAGTCGTCACTATCTACTACAATTTTTGGAGATTGAAGGTGCCAATTGGTTTATAGCCTCATCAAAATTTATCAAAAAGATCCAAATATTTTATTTTTCATTGAAGAATATCTTTTTCCAAGGCTATGAAGGCCAGTAGATCACGAGGTAGGAGCCAATTTCTATAATTGGTGTTCTCTAATTGATTATGCTAGGAATGGTGAAACAAAGTGCCATGTGTGTAGATCATCAATACTTGAATGTATTGGAATTGGTTTAGATTCTAAAGCCATGGGAGCTTATAATTCTATAAGTCCTACCAAAAGGTTGTTGATTTCCATTGTGAAATTCCCAAAATAAATGTCGTTGAATGAGGAATTTATTGGACCAAATAATGTCCTAGATACAATATGTAGGTCTTCCACCATTCATTCTAATAATATCTTTATCACTAATGTCCTTGGCATATTTACATTTCAAGATATCATTCTATAATTCTTATTTTCTATGCGTTTAATTCCACTAGGTTTTTCCTCCCAGCACTTGCATGATAAGTTCTAGGTCTTTGAGGCCTAAATCCCCTTTCAAATTTGGGGTGTAGAGCATGGCCCATTAGACTAGAGCCCATTTTTTAGAGTTGTGTAAGCATTACCAGAGGAAACTTCCTTGTACAAATCTAATTGATTATAAAATTCATGTAGGGATTTCTAAAGAAAAGAAGATGTAAGGAGATATGGCTTCCAAAACCTATTTGAGAAGAATTAGACAAGCAACAATATTTAGTAAGCGAAAAATCTAGCTATCAAGTTTAGAGGTGTTATTTGAAATTAAATATTACCATGTAGCAATGTAAGAACCATGTTTCATAAAAGGGTGTTAGGTCCCTATAATACTAGTGATTCCCCCATTACTATTGTCATTGTAGCCCTTATTTTTATTATTGTGCCCCTATTGTCCCCATATTGTTATTATTGTGCCCCATAGAAGCCCATTAGTGTTATTGTTGTGCCCTTATATTATTATTGTTATGTCAGCTTTGATTATATTGTGACCCGCTAGACTCCTATATATAGAGAGGAGGCTTTGTCATTTGTATCATCTAATAATTGTTCATTTGTGTAATGTAAAGGAAGTTTACCCCTCGAAGAGGATGATTTTGAAGGTGTTGATCTATCTTTTCTTCTATTTTGTGAGATGGTTCCATAACATTTGGTATCAGAGCTTTGGATTCTAGGGTTTCGCTGCTCCAAATAGGTTACCATGGAATTTTTACTATAATGTTTTTTCTGTGATGTTTCAGAAGTTAGAAAAAAAAAATCTCATTTGAGTCGAAATCACTATGAACCTTAGGTCCAAATTTCAGATATTTTCTTGCTATATTTTTGGAGATATGATCCAAGGAAGTTAGGGTTTTTGCAGGATCCCACATTATATCTCAAACAGGTGACCTAATGAAACTTGTCATAACTTTTTTTCTGAGCATAATATTGAAATTGTGTAAGAAGTTATAGAAAGAGGATGGCCTATAGTTTTCTGTGTATCAGTTTTAGGTCCTAAGGTTTAAAAAGTGACACTTGTAACTTCGTACAAGTTTGCTCTACTGAACTAGTCTATAATCAAGTCATCATGGGAGATTTGGCATAAATCTTCCATGGAGAATCTAATCTTGATTATACTTTTGGGGTTAGAAAGAGGACTCATAGGGCTACCGCGGCACACAATTTCAGACCTTAGAGAACTGAAGTTACAAAAATACAGCAGATTCAATATCGATCTCTTACAAAGTGAAAAAAAAGTGTGTAGTTTTTTTAAAATTTTGCATAAGGTTGGTTTGAAAACATACTTTGAAGGAATTCAAAGGGAATAGTGAAGCATTATTATCCTTAATTGATGCCCCAAAGAAAGAAAATGGAAACACCTAGTAAGTAACCTAAAAGCTCTAGCATAACTCATGAAGAAGAGGAATAAATGCAACATGATATATCAAAATTACGAGACCAAGTGCAACAAATTTCACTCTCACAAAAAGTAATAGAAGCTAAGATGGATGGTTTAAAGAAAGGCGTGGAAGCTAAGATAGATGGTATGAATGAAAACATTGAATATTGGAAGAAAGACATGGAAGGTTGGAAGGAAGTTTTGACAAAGTTGCTACAGGAAAGGCTTCCTAATGGCGAAAAAGTAGTAGAGGAAACTCATAATGAGAACAAACGAAATTTTAATCATTATTCAAAGATTGACAACATTGAAGATTTGAAGAAAGACGTTGAAGGTTTGAAGGAAGGTTTGACAAAGTTTCTACAATAAAGGCTTCTTAATGGCAAAAAGGTAGTAGAGGAAACTCATGATGAGAATAAAATAAATGTTAATCATGATTTCATAGACTCTAGCGTTGGAAATAAGACCCACCATGTCCCAAATATCGATATGAGGAAGTTTGATGGCAAGGATCCCGTAACATGGATACTACAGATGGAACAATATTTCGATCTCCATAATGTGAAAAACACATAAAAGGTATGCATTGAAACTTTATATTTGGAACCAAATCAGTTTGTATGGTATCAATCGGCTTTTTCTCGTAAAACTATTGTCACTTGGAAATTTTTATGTAGGAAAATAATAGCACTTAGAGGATAAGCAAAAATAAACACTTTTTTAGCCAATTGATAAATCTCAAACAAAAGAGTTTCAAAACGAAGAAGCAACATTAAGGACTTCCAAAAATGAAATATAAGGTAAAATATATTCCAAGAGCATAGGATTGGATGTGTTTCAAGGGAATTTAAAGGATAACATCCAATCATGAGGTTCGCTTTGGGAACTGATTCTGGAGAATGGCATGAGTTTGGTGTGTGGCCACCAACAACCCCCCTCCTTATGAAATGTTATTGCTAATACTAAATAAGTGGGGACCCTCAGTAAAAATTAAAAAAATAAGTTAGTGTTATATTTTCTTTTTAGATAAAACTTACAACATCATGGACTTAGGAAAATACCTTGAAGAATCTAAAAAACCTAAGTTTCATAATGAAGAAAATAAAATTCACTCCTTAAGAGATATCACATTGCGCAAAGAATGATAGGGTACCTTCTAATAAGATTAAATGATGAAAAACGCAAGATTGCGACATGAAACTTCATCGCATCGCATACTTTAAAGAAGCACTCACATTAAAAAAACTCTAAAAAATCACCGATATGCGATATCGCATATCGCGCATCGCAAAAATCACATGAATCACACATAAGGATTATAACGATACTGTGATATTGCGATACTGTGACACTGCGATGTTGCGATACTGCGATATTGCGATACTGCGACACTGCGATGTTGTGATACTGCGATATTGCGATAGAAGAACACGATGAAATTGTGATGTTGCGATATTGCGATACTGCGACCTTGCAATAGAACACGATGAAATTGAAATTTGTGATACAGCGATCTGCAATATCGCAAAGCAAAATCGCAAGATCCCTCCATTGCAATGGGTTCTGGCTCATTATTCGAGAAAACTTTTTCAGCCAAGAGTTGGTGATGTATTTTAATGCGAATAAATGAGTTGTTGCCATTTGTTAATGAAGTATGGTGTTGTGTTTTTCGAAGAAATAGTTCACATAAGGTGGCATGTTTTGCATATCTTCGGCATTTAAAGTTTTCCTGTCATTATATTTTATCATTACTTCCACCTCAATGTAAACTGCAGGAAAGGATGACGAAGCATTATATAGGGTAGTATGAAAAAAACTATGAGGAAAGGGAGTGCTCCAATGTACATTTCAGAAGGCACACCTAATCCACTTAAGGAAGAAAAAGAGCCACAGAACTCTTCTGAGGCATCTATCATAGATTTATCATATACAACCATGGTTGAATGGGTACTAAAAAATGCTGATACCATAAACGGACAGCATATTCTCAGGGTCAAGAGCTCACGGAATCACTATTTTTAGAAATTTTGAGCTTTATACCGAATGAGAGAAAAAGGCGCAAGAGGCAACCCCGAAAATTGCAAGAAAGCAGCGATAGAAACAAACTGAAAATAGAAGATTGAAGGAAAAGAAGAAGCAGTCCAAGGGTTAACCAAGTTGAAATGGGATTTTTACCAGGTATACATGGTAATGTCACATAGTCATTGGATGATTCTCAAGTATATCATCAATTTTACTGAGAAGATAATGCCAGCTCTTAACGATTCTATTTGCTTAACTCAAACAAAGACAGAAGACAGTCAGCCGACTCCACTAAGGAAAATACTGAATGCCTGCGACATTAAGAAGTAGATTTAGAAATAGTTAGATAATAGATTTAATTTTAGAAATAGTTTTACGTAGAAAGAGGACAGTCATTTAAACCGAATCCTCAATTTCTGTAAATAAGTTATTTAGTTAATAGTATTTAAACCCTTCTCATGCATTTAGAGAAGGGTCCAAAAATTTATCAAAAACTTGTCCTCAGAACATGCACTTTTGCATCCTTAGAGGAGGTTTTGGTGAATGAATGGAACAGGG
>APFE030708635.1:94158-114667 GCA_000404065.3 Pinus taeda
CTTCTCAGGTTCCTTTTGTTGGACTTCATGTTTAATAACATCTTTCACCTCTCTAAACACCACATCTCGGTTGTACACAACCTTCTTTGTTACTGGGTTCCAAAGCTTATCACCCTTTAAACCATCCTTATACCCAATAAAGATGCACTTTTCAGATTTACTATCCAACTTGATTCGTTTCTCCTTTGGAAAATGTACATATTCATCACATTCAAATACCCTTAGATGTGAAATAGAGGGTTTGTTACCAGTCCATACCTCTTGTGGAGTCTTATCCTCCAACGTTGATAAAGGTGATGTGTTGACCAGGTAACATGCAGTATCCGCCGCCTTTGCCCAGAATTCCTGTCCTAACCCGGCACCACTAAGCATGCTTCTTGCCCTCTCCATTAATGTCTTATTCATTCTTTCTGCAACTCCATTTTGCTGAGGTGTATATGGAGTAGTCTTCTGTTGCACTATACCACACTTCTTACATAATTCTTCAAATTCCTTGCTACAAAACTCTCCACCATTATCTGTCCTCAGCACCTTTATCTTCTTATTTGTCTGATTTTCCACAAGAGCCTTAAATTGTTTAAACCTATCAAAGGCTTTAGATTTCTTCTTAAGGAAATATATCCATGTATTCCTTGAGAAGTCATCTATAAATGATACATAGTACACAGAATTACTCAAGGATGGAAGCTTCACAGGTCCAAACACATCACTGTGCACAGGTTCTAATATCTATTTTGCCCTCTTACTACCATAGCAGAAACTCACCCGATTTTGCTTCTCGTATACACAATTTTCACAGAAATCAAAATCCAAAGAGTTATTACTCATATCTTCTACCATACCTTTGCCATGAAGTATTCGAAGGCCCTTCTCTCCAATATGTCTAATCCTTTAATGCCACAACATGGTATTTTCTCCAGAGACCACTAGATTTTCAGCTTCACTTTCAGGAACCATGGAACTATTGCACCCATCAACAACAGTGCTACCTTGTAGCTTGTATAGAGTTCCAATCCGAACTCCCTGCATCAATACTAGTGCTCCTCGAACCATTTTTCAGGTATCCTTCTCGAACACTATTTTTACACCTGCATCAACCAACTTGCTTATAGAAATCAGATTTCTAGCCAATGCAAGAATCTGCAAAACACCTGGAAGTGTTCTAACCCTTCCACCTTGCAACTTCAATTTTACTTTTCCATGACCAACGATTCTAGCCTTCCTATCATCCACCAAGAAGACATCATCACCATCGTATTTCTCATACTCGTAGAACCACTCTCTATGGGGACTGAAGTGAAAGGATGCACATGAGTCAATCAACCATGCCTCGTGATCTACATGTGTACTTGAAGAAGCCAAGTACACATCCCCACCTTCATCTGAGGTGGGTTTTGCCTTTACGGAAGGAGCATCATCAAATCCCTTTCCTTTGCCAGGAGCTTTAGATTTACAATCACTTTTGTAGTGCCCTTCATTTCCACATTTCCAGCACACCACCTTTATAGGTTTTCCTGGAGATTTAGATCTCCCTCTATATTTAGATCTCCCACTCGATGACTTATTTTTGTTTCTATTCTAGGATCGTCCTTGTACAGAAAAGGCATTACCATTCTGGCTCTCCATATTTTTCCGTCTCATCTCCTTCGTCAGCAAGGATGAGACTATTTCATCAAACTGCAAGGCAGTTTCATTGATACCTATTGCAATAACCCGACTATCCCACGAATTTGGTAGAGAACACAACAAACCGATGCACTTATCTTCATATAAAATTTTAATATCAACAGATGCTAACTGACTTACCATAGTATTAAATGCATTTAGATTCTTTATCACCGTGTCTCCATATTTCATCCTTAGGTTATATAATTCTTTCCACAGGAATATTTTATTCACCATAGACTTAGATTGGTACAAAATCCCTAACTTGTCCCACAAATCCTTTGTCAAAGCTTCCCCTTATACATTCATCAATACTAAATCTAAGACACACAATCGTATTGTGCTCTTTGCCTTCGGATCCAACTTCTTCCATTCTTCATCGAACACTCCCATTGGT
Organism: Pinus taeda; assembly: GCA_000404065.3. Lineage (NCBI taxonomy): Eukaryota > Viridiplantae > Streptophyta > Pinopsida > Pinales > Pinaceae > Pinus > Pinus taeda. The sequence continues at coordinate 96,221 of APFE030708635.1, forward strand.
TTATTACCCAAATCTACCGCAACCCACTGATCTTTATCAATCGATAGATCCTCCATCTTGAGTTTCCACAACTCAAAACTATGACCATTAAATTTCTCGATCTCTATCTTTCCAATGCTCGCCATCTTCTTTCACCACCATAATCGATCTCACAGATCTCCCACTGAACAGGGTCTACCATAGGCCCGAGAGAAACTCCTTAGCAACAAAGGCATCCACTTGAAGCTAAAATTTCTCTGATACCAAATGTAGGTTTTAACCCCGTACAGAAATTACCTGCATATGAATTCTAAAACATAGAAAATAAACAATGCGATAACATAACACATAAAACACATATATGCAGAGATTTTCCCCTGAATCCTAAATTGGGACAACCATCTTGATTTTTCATTATGTTCCTTTCAATGTTATAATACATATTTATACATGGTGAAGCATACAATACCATGGACCAAAAACCATCACGTCCAAAAAACATGTGTGAAAAACATGCACAAAACCATAGGTGGGTCTGCCCAACCTAACATAGGGTCCAAAACCAAAATTTCTGAGGCACTGCCCCGAACCCCATAGAGCGGGATTATGAGTACCCATCAAACCCCCTGTGACCTCCCCCCCTCTAACTGTCGGTTAACTACGTGGGCTAGTCGTGAAAAGAATATAACACAACCCAACATTTCTAGGCATGGAGGTGTGGCAGAAAGATGGGGAAGTATTTGTGTCTCAAGGCAAGTATGCCAATGAGATATTCAAGCGCTTTCACATGGAGAAGTGCAAGCCCATGCAGACTTCTCTAGCTAGGAACGAGATGAAGGAGGATGCTACTTTAGGTGAGGTAGTAGCTACTACTATTTATTGGTAGCTTATGGGTTCACTTATGTATCTAGTGAACACACGACCAGACTTATGCTTTGCGGTGAACCAGCTGAGTCAAGCTATGGTTCAGCCTACCAAGCTGTTTTGGAAGGCAGCAAAGCATGTGCTGAGATACCTTCGAGGCACATCTTAGTATGGATTGTGGTGCAAACGAACAGAGGGAGTGAAGCTTCAGGGCTTCATAGATGCAGATTAGGTAAGGAGTCCATCATACTGGAAGAGAACTTCTGGAGGAATGTTCAACCTTGGTTCAGCTGTAGTTTCCTGGTACAGTAGGAAACAAAGGTCACTTGCACTAGCTCAACAGAGGTTGAATACATGGCTGCCAGTCAGGCAACATGCGAGGCCATTTGGATGTGGAAGATTCTAGTGGGACTGTTTGGTCAGAGGATGGATCCAACTATGATATAATGCAATAATTAGAGTTGTATCAAACTCTCTGAGAATCTAGTTTTTCATGACAGGTCCAACCACATTGATATATGGTATCACCATCTTCGAGACTGCGTGGTCAAGAGGATCATGTTGTTGCTGTATGTTTCGACCGAGGAACAAGATGCAGATATTTTGACTAAGGCATTGTCAAAATGCAAGTTCGAGTTCCACAAATACTGGATTGGGGTTACTGATAATCCCTTTCTTTTTGAGAGGGAATGTTGAAAATAACAATAAGAAATGACAAATATAGAAGTGCTAAAAATAGCACTGCCATAAATAGCATTTCAGGATACCTTCCTATTTTAGTTAGTCCCTAAACTAAAATTGAGAAGTAAAATTCGAATTTGATCTTAGCAGCTATTTGTAAAATAATTAATTAATTCATCTTGAGTTAATTACTTGTAGAAAATCAAACATGAAGTCTATGTGAGGACATGCAACAGTTATCACATTGATTGAGGAATTTATCCCTTAGTTAAAGAGATAAGGATGAGTTGTAATTTTAGTTGTAATTAGTTAGCTCAGTTAACTGAGTTAAGTCCAGTTAGATTAGTTCAAATAGTTTGTTGAACTAATTGTGAGTTCAGTTAGTTAATTCATGCATGCATGTAACTTATGCACTTCAGATAACTAAATATTCTGTCATAAATAACTCATGCATGTCAGTTGGACACTAGCCATTTTAACTAAAGAAATATTGGAGGAGCCGATTGAGTGACGAGGGTTTTGAACAGGGGTGACAAAAGTGAACTGGTAACCATGGAGGGGCATGAAGGAGGGAGCTCCACTCCCTCCTACAGTAATGTGGTTTCAAATAGAAGCAAAGAGACAAGTTTGAACAATTTCTGGAAGCCAATGGAGGCAGAGACAAAGACAACCGATACTCAAAAGCCAAAAAGCAGTAAGTCCCTAGAAAAGGAAGTGACGCACAAGGAGGCTAGGAGGGAAAGGAAATCTGGAGACAACAGACAGCAAATGGGGAATACATCTACGATGGGATCCTACAAGCCTAAGTCTAACATCAAACCCTAGGTGGTTTTAAATGATATTACACTACAGGTGCACAGAGATCACATGGCAACTTATGTGGTCATATGCAAGTTTATGGGTATATGGCCCACAAAGAAAGCACTGGATAAGGAACAATTGGAAATTGAAGGGAGAAATAAATATACACCTTGGGTCCAAGGGTTTTTTCACAGTGTTTTTCACTAACCTAGAGGACAAAGATAGAGTTTTCAAAGGAGGACCCTACTTCTATGCTGCTGCTGGTCTTTACATGCGACCTTGGATGATGAACTTTGTTTCGGAGAGAAAAACGTTCACTTCGATCTCGGTATGGACTAGATTATACTCCTTACCTTTATATTATTGGCTGCCAAAATCCTTAAAAGCTATAGGTAATAAATTAGGGCATTTTATAAAGATATCATAGGTGACTCTGCGAGGTAAATAAACCTCCTCTGCCTACACATGTAGAAATGGACTTATTGGGAGCACTCCCAGATGAATTCATCCTAGAAGTATATGATGAGGAATGGGTTCAAGTGTTCAACTATGAACACATCCCATTCAGATGTCGTAAATGTCATGAACATGGGCACCTCTTCAGAGAATGCCCACTCAAAAAAAGGGAGGACAACCTGAAAACCAACCCAGGAAAAGACCCTGAAGGTTTCACCAAAGTGGGAGGCAGAGGGAAAGGAGGAGGAAAAAAGTACAAAAGAAACCTAGCGAGAACAAGATACCAAGTCATAATAGTTTTGAGATTTTAGAAGAAGAGGGGGGTGGGGGTGGGGGGGAGAGATGGAATGAATAAGGAACCGGAGGACATTCATACAGATAAAGAAAAACAGGATAGCATGGAAATCATACAGGAATACAATAAACAAAAGGAGGACCCACCAAGCACTATGGAACTTGGCAAGGACCATGAGATGACCCCAAGCGAAGGAGGTACGGAGGACCAAGACCTACAGGAGATTCTTGAGAGGGAGAACCTTGAATTAGAAAAGTTTCTAGGGTAGGGAACCAACAAAGGGATTGACTCGCTACCATAAGAGGAGTTTGATAGAGTACAATAGCTATTCCTCCGAAGGTCTCAAACAAAGGTTGTAGGAGTCAAAAGGAACTATGATATCCAGGAGAATATAGGGTTTAAATCTATGGAGATTTCATCAGGACACTCCACCAAAAAGCTAGGCAAGAAAAGAGGAAGAAAGAGACAAAATGAACTTCTGTCAAAGTGTGGGAAACTCATGATTAATTTAGGTAAGATGAAAGATCTCACCAATTACTCTTTCATAAACCCATCATTATGAAGCTTACAACCTGGAACATTAGAGAACTAGGAAGCAAAAGAAAACAAAGAAATATTAGTAACAAGCTAAAAGAAGAAAAACCAGATATGGTGTTTATACAGGAAACAAAATGGTCAGTAGACAAGATCAAAGAAATACATAGCAAATGGCTTATCAAGTATGAGTACCTAGAAGTCAAAGCAAATAACATAGCGGGGGGAATTCTTACTCTATGGAATCCTCAGAAATTTGAGATCCTGGATGCTGAGGCATCCAGAAACCACCTTTCAATGGCTATACAACCTTTAGGGGACAAAGATTGTTACATGATCACAAATGTCTATGGTCCTCAACTTCTTGAGGACAAACTCAGGTTCCTCACCTCTTTGGAGGAGCTGAGAGAGAGATACCCAGTAATCCCCAGGATTCTGGGAGGGGATTTTAACATGATCAGATCGCTCTTAGAGAAAAAAGGAGGGACCAAAATCATTGGATGAGACTCAATTGCCTTCCAGAAATTCTCAAACAACATGAGGCTGGAGGATATGGACACAATAAATGGTACCTTCACATGGAATAACAAGAGAGGAGGAACTTCCGAAGTTGCCTCGAAATTAGACAGATTCTTAATCTCAGAGGATCTCCTTCTCTCTGGTCGTATCATGACAACTTGTATCCTTCCTTTCGGAGGTTCGGACGACTAGCCCATACAGGTGGAAGCTTCATTTATTGGCACCCCAAGGAACAAACCTTTCAAGTTCGAAAATTTTTGGCTCACTCACCCCGACTTCATCACTAATATTGGAAAATGGTGGGTAGAAGACATGCCCTCCCAAGGCACAAAAATGTTCCTCCTGCAACAGAGACTCAGACACATCAAGAAAAGGCTCAAATATTGGAACAAAAAAGAGTTCAACAATATTTTTGAAGCCAAAATAGAAGTGGACAAAAAACTACATGAAACTAATCAAATTCTCATCACAGAAGGCTTCACATAGGAAAGGAAAATGCAAGCGGACTCTCCTCTACAAGAATGGCACAATAGATGCCAACAAGAGGAAATATTCTGGAGGCAGAAATCAAGAGTACAATGGATTAAAGAAGGGGAGAGAAATACTAGGTTCTTTCACAAGTCTACCATGAAACACAGGGAAAATAATCGGATCAAAAAACTCACAGATCCTTAAGGAAAAGAGCTAAATACTCACAATGAAATGGAATCTATTCTGATACAACATTTTCAAAACATACCAAAGTAGACCATTGCAAACAAATCTCAATTCACTAAGAGCTTCACTCAGCTTATTCCAAAACTAGTAACCAAGGAGGATAATTATAATCTCAACAGGCTAGTAACAGAAGAAGAGGTCAAGGAGGTAATCAAAGAGATGCACAATGGGAAAGCTCCCAGCTCCGATGGTTTCAATTTATACTTATTCAAAACATGATGGGAAACTATTAAGCAAGACATTCTTGATGTGGTGGAGGACCTGAGAAAATCAAAATCAATTTTGAGAGCGCTTAATGAATCCTTCATAGCATTAATCCATAAACAGGAAAAAGCCGTGACACCAGATAGATACAAACCCATAGCTTTATGCAATGTGGTGTACAAAATCATTTCCAAAGTTATTGCGAACAGACTCAAACCTCTTCTTCCAACGCTTGTGTCAGATGAGCAGACTGGATATGTGGAAGGTAGACAAATTCTCAATAATATCATTCAAGCTCACAAAGTGGTTCATTCCCTCAAGACTAATAAGCAATTAGGTATGATAATATAGCTGGACATAGCAAAAGCTTATGACAAACTAAGTTGGTCTTACATCATGGAAGTTCTTAAAACTTATGGCTTTGACCACAACTGGATAAAGTGGGTCATGGTCCTGGTTACCATAGTGAGTTGTTCAATCTTTCTTAATGGATCTCCATCCAAAACCTTCAGGCAATCAAGAGGCCTTAGGAAAGGAGGCCCTCTCACCCCATTCCTCTTCATTCTCATGATGGAAGGATTGGGAAAAGCGATCAATTCAGCGAAGGATGAAGAAAGAATCCAGGGACTCAAACTTACATAGAATGGGGACACATGGACACATCAGCAATTTGTGGACGACACTATGCTACAGGGCATACGCACAGTCAGGAAAGCAAAAGATTTCAAACAAATCTAGCATTATTTCGCAATGGATGCTAGCACTAAGGTAAGCCTCTCAAAATCGAAAGTTTTCTTTTTCAATATTGATATTTCTATTCAAAGAAATCTCTCCAGAATTCTCAGCTTTCAAAGAGATCATCTTCCCTCCAAATATCTAGGAATGCCTCTCATTGGTAAACCTCTAAGTAAGGAAGTTTGGGAATTAGTTACAAATAAACTAAAGCACAAATTCAACAAATGGACTATTAGACCCTTGAATTTAGTAGGAAGGCTAATTCTTACAAAGGATGTACTATAAACCATTCCAATTTTCATGTTTTCACCCCTTCCTGTCCTAATAAGAGTTTTACAACAAATTAGGAATATGCAAAGAAACTTTCTTTGGGGTAAATGGGAAGAGAAAAATAAATGGGCTCTAGTAGCATGGGATGAGCTCTACAAACCTAAATCCCATGGGGATTTGGGTCTCCATGACCCAGACACTCTTAACAAAGTTTTGGGGGCAAAACTTTGGTGGAGATGGCTAAAGGAAATGAGAAACCCTTGGGCTAAGCTTTGGAAACAAAAATATGCAATGGACTAGTAGGAAAGGGACCACATTGGAATGACAGGACACATCAAAGGTTCCCATATTTGGAACAATGCTTGGGAGAACAGGGCCTTAATTTAGAAACATAGTTTCTAGGAGATCAGAAATGGGAATCTAGCCTGGTTTTGGGAGGACAACTAGCAGCAGGAACACGACCTCTGTAGAGAAGGACTGGACATCATAAAAAATGATACAATTAATAAAGGACTGAAAAGGGTAAGTGACTTTTGGGATCAGTCAAGAGACACAGGTAAATGGATAATTTGGGAGGTACCAAATTACAGTGAAGAGACCCCTTTGAAGGCCCAAGCTAAAGCTCTCGAAGTGATTCTAGAAAAGAGGAAAATTTTGACTTCAACCTCGGATGATCTACTAAGATAGGGGAGAAACAATGAGGGCATCTTCAACCTCAAAGAAGCCAAAATAATAGTCACTAGACTTAACTATCCAAGCCCTGACAAGACCTGGAAAGACCTTTGGAACAACCCACACTGGATGAAGATCAAATTGTTCATGTGGCTGGTATAGCATAAAAAGATTCTGACTTGGGAAAATCTCAAAAAGAGAGATTTTGTTGGTCCTTCAAGATGCCAGTTATGTGGTCTATAGGAGGAAACTAAGGATCACCTTCTCAACCTATGCTCTTTTGCCTCCACCTTATGTAATTGGGTGGCCTCTATCTTCAACCAAACAGTCAAGAATGAAAATGACATTACTGGAACTTTAAAGAATTGGAGGAAAGACTTCTGAGATAATGAGATAGTCAATTTATCCTAGAATATGATTCCAGGATTTTTGATCTGGAATGTTTGGAAAGAATGCAACAACATGATCTTCAAAGCTAAATCTGGTTCAGCACAAAGCATCATGAGTCATATCCTAAAACAGCTCAAAGAAACAGTTAATTCCCTTTTGAAGCAACCTCCTGAGAAACCCCTTGGTCCATGGGAAGCTCACATTCTTGAACTGTTCGGGCTCTAGTCACATATCCCTTAGGACATAAAAAAGAAAGCAAGGCACATATCACAAGGAAATGCTTTCTGGCAACCCCCTCCCCATGGATTTTTGAAGTTCAATATGGATGGAGCCTCAAAAGAAAACCCTGGGGATGCTGGTTACAGAGGAGTCATAAGAGATGAAGAGGTCAATATAAAAGTCATGTTTCACAGTCATTTGGGATGGGTAACTAACAATATGGTGGAACTCATGGCCACTGAGCAAGGCCTAGAAATGTTGATTGAATACAATTTACATAACACAATCATAGAGATAGACTCGGAATTAACAATTAATTCAGTCAAAAGGATAGGCGCTGGCACAACACAGACAAAGTTTCGAACCACTGGAGACTTTCACAGGTCTATCACTGAATTCAATCTCACCTAAGAATACTCAAAACTCTTAGATTTGTTCATGTTCTTAGAGATGCCATTAGAGTGGCGGACCGGATAGCTAATGAAGGGGTGTTTTGTATAAGAGACAACAAGTGCTACTTGTGGGAGTTGGTTCTTGCAGGATAACTGCGTCAGGACTGCTACACTCGGGCTCGCAAAGACAGGGAGCAGTATGAGTACATAAAGGGGAAATAGATAGTTGAAAATTAAGAATATGTATGTTAAGGGTTTAACAAATAGGCGACCCGAGTATTGGTATATACGGGTCTCGCAGATGGATAGAAGGCAGAGGAGAAAGAGCGCAAAACCAAAAGGTGCCACCAACAGTTTTTCTACAGTAGAAGGTGGTTTTGCTATAATTACAGTGGTTATCGGGTGTTTTCATTACCATATGTGGTTTCACAGAATTGCCTCTGATCCCACTAACCACTCAACACATGGATCCAGGAGGAGAGAGAATATCGCCTTCATCGGGTGGGTATTCCTTGCGCGTCTTTCTAGCCCGATATCCCTTATAGCCATAGGATCTAATGGTAGTAGATCTAAGGCTAAGGTTTTTTGTGCTTGTTGGTGGGACGAGGATATCCTCCTTACTTGTTCCTGTTCAGGAGCGAGTCAGGGGAACTCCAGGCGGTACAACTACTCGATGGTTATCTACCTTGTGCAATCAAAACATTTTCATTGTAGTCTCTATTTACTCATTGGGTCCTCTTAATGACTTTTTTTTTCACCTAGTTTGGTTTAAAAGGTTGTTCAGTTTTGTGGGCCCTTAGCTAGGTTCTTGAGGAGTTGGCTCATTTTCCAATGCACAGGGAATGAGTTAACTCTTCGACATTTTGCTCCTTTGGGGGTGTTGTATTTTATGTAACCTATTTTTCAACTTCATATGAATAGAAGGTCCAATTCTTGCTTCAACGAAAAAAAAAAACTCATGCATGTCAGTTCAGACAGAGACCTATTTGAGATCAGATGATGGGACATTGTACTATCAGTTGCAGGAATATTCCATGGAGGATATCTCTTGCATGTAGAAGGAATTCATTCCTTGGATATTGCGCAATTACTTTTGTGTTTGGTGAGGGTGTGATGAGTCCAATTCACATAGGTGGAAACATTGGACCCCAAGGAAAACTGCACAAGGAAATAGGAGGCTTGGAGGGCTAAGGGAAGGCATATCTTGTGTCTATTCAGTCTGTGAGTTGTATTGTTTGATTGTACTGAGAGCAGGATAGCTTGTGAGTTGATTCTTTGTGTAATCTGAACATATTTCCACTTGTATGATAATACAGGGATTGGGGCTTTTCGTTGAGGCTTTCCCTAGAGTATTCTTCTGTGTTCATGTGTGATTGATTTCTCATTCTCAGTTATATGTGTTCTATTTGATCTTTCTCATATTCAATTAAGCTTCCGCAAAGTTTGTTGTAGAAGTGGATCTTGTATTTTGCTTTAGTATATTGCATAATATGTTGATCTACAATGAGAAATTCTACAAAAATAAGAAAACTAGTTTTTTTAATTGTATTTTTGGCTATCCCCTTATAGGTTTACTCAAATTTCAAGTGTAGACACTTGTTGTATGCATAATTTAATTCCACATCCAATAATTACCCATTATGCACACATTTGAGAAGACCCACATTGATAAAAAAAATTAGGTACATTACATGTTCAACACGTTTTTCTAATGTATCTTAAGTTTTTGTCAATGTGGGTATTCTCAAAAGTTTGCATAATGGGTGCTCATTGGTTGTGGAATATAATTCTGCATCCAATGAATGTCTACACTTGAAATTTTAGTAAACCTATAAGGAGATAAGTCAAAAATCCAATTAAAAAAGTAATTTTTCTTCTTTTCCCTCCAAAATATCTACATGTATGTCTTTTTAAATTTAAAGGTTTTTGATTGGTTTACATATAATGATATGGAAACTACATGAAAATTTCATTGGCACCTTTAGGCTAAAATTTTCTCTAATGAGAGAAAAGGGTCAATTGAAAACCTTGAAGAGATAAATATTTAGCCATCAATAGATTCCTCTCTATTGGACCTTTGAGTATTAAAAATATTACAAATCATAGGATCATGGAATCCCAATATTCAATAGGGTTTTCCCCTGGTTGTAGCCCTTGGTCATGAAGTGATAAGGTAAAGTGCTCAAGGGATAAGTACCCTCAAAATCTAAACCAAGTATTGGGTGTTTGTTTAAAGTATTAACCTGAATAGGGAGATATCAATGTTTGAAACAAAATTGGTTAACCACTAGTGCTTGTTAAAATGTGATTAGTGTGTTATTAGAAAACACCAAATGGGTCTAGCAAGGTTAAGCATACGAAGCACTAGATGCTTTATTTATTGAGAATCCTAATATGATGTGAGCATAGATCTAGTATGACGTAGCAATGTGAGTCCCATAATGGGGTACTAGACATTATGTGTTATGTTGAATAAACATTAGGATATTATACGATATGACATGGTATAGATATTGTGGTAGTGTTTTTGTGGCAATGGTGTACCAAAATACACATCCTTAGCAACTGATTGTTCCCTGCAAAGGATCAGAGGCATAATTGGTGTTGTTAGTGGACAAACTTAAATAAAAACAACATTGTAAATAGTGGAAACAATGCATACACAAACATAAACTAAATAAAGAGGTAAATACACAAACAATGCTCAAATGAAGCAAACAAATCAATAAGATAATGGAAAAATATCCCTTTATTAACTATTGGTAGTAGAGGTTGAATACAATAGATGAATCTTAGAAAATTGGAGAGAATTCTTTGATCTATGGTGCTAAAAAATCCTCAGCAAGGGGGTTTCTTTTCCTCAATCTCTTTACAAGTTTCTCCTCTCTCTCAAAGAATTGTGAAGACTCTCTAATGGTGGATTCTTCTTTTCTCACTAGGATGATGGATTTCTTAGAAGAAATATGGCCAACATGCTAGTGCTCTTCCCTTCTTTGGCTTCAACAATGTAATGGTCATTTCCCCTGGTAGAAATTTGGCCAGCATAACAATGTCTCATATTTTGGATTTCCCATGGCCTGTTTGTATAGAATTTTTTGGATGCATCTTCCTCCTTTTGGTTCATGCATGATAATGACACGTACGTAGGACAAGATGATTCCATTGAGGGTTGCATATCCTCAAGGCGATTTGAATTCGACTGTACTGCACTGAGCTCATGTCAAAGTATAGGCCCCAAGTATGTAGAGTGGTCCTGGATGACTAAGTCATTCTTTTCTGCAACCACGTGACTTTTGAAGGATATTCCGTGTGCAAACGTTTATTGAAGAAATAACTGCACAACATCAATTTTTTTTTGCTTTATAAACTTTGGACATTAGGATAAGTTTGATTTTTGAAACTTCATGATGTATTTAGTTGAAAAATGCTCACTTATGCATTTTTCTGGACACCTTTTAGTGTCTTCTAGATTGTGATGACATGTGTATGATTTTATGGTGTTAACAATTGCCCCCTGATGTATGAGGTTAGGAGGAACCATATAGCCGAAATACATCATGTTTTATTTTTTGATGGCGAGTCTGATCAACTTTTCGAGAGAGAGGATAACTTGTTATTGAGAGGTGTAGAGAAAAAACCCCTTAACTAAGTATAAATGGTAACCACTCTTTGGTGAAAACCTATAAAGTAAAATAAAAATGTGTCTGTACAAGGCAGGCATGTCCCATGCTCGTTATCATGACTAATCATAACTGATTACAATTGGAAAAATAATGGTTTTGTCTAGTTAATATTGTGGTAATTAATGTGTTGATAGATGATGATGACAATTGTTGGCGCCCCTAAGGGCGCTTCTTGGTCAAATAGACAATATAGTTCCCCTATCCATAATAGAGGTGAAGCACTATTGACTAGGGTGTTGCAGTATACATAGGTCTTCGAAATCAAGTACCTCCCCTATATCATGGTGTAAGAATTGTTGGATGTGATGCTTGATGATGCGGGGGCCTTCGACTAACTGAAAGAATTGAAATGGTAACTAAGTACGACACCACCTTGACATGAAAGTTTGTGTCGATGTAGAATTTCAAGGTGACTGATGACATCAATGGGAAATAATGATTCCCATTGTGCCACTCGAGGATATCCCTACGAGGGGGGAGTATCCAAGGTACTATCCCTATCCTATAATAAAAATTTTGAAGTCAAGAGGAGAGGAGTGCTAACCGCCTGACATGTTGAGTCAGGGAATCAATATGAGATGTAAATATACTATAATAACTTGGGTCAAATAAGGCATTATTGCAAGAGTTGACGATATAAAAGGATATTGACAACTAGCCCAAGGTCAGAGCTTGTTGTGAAAATGCCAATAGATAAAACATGTTTACCGATGGCATTGGCTCCGGAGTCGGTAGCATTTCCAGGGTGGGTGTAAGTATGTTTTGATGGGCATGAAAATGGAAAGTGATTGTTGGTGAGGTGTAAGATCCAACAAAGGGTGACTATAAACTTCTTCTAGGTAAAAGAAATGAATAGAAAAAAAATGTGCGAGGGAGTATTTTTCCTAAAAACGTATTTGTACACTTGCCAAAAGAATATGAGGGTGATTTAGATGTATATCCACGGAGATGGATACCCCATAATGATTGTGATGTTAATGAAGGTATTGTGTTTTTTGCTAAGGGCAGGGGCCCCATTGGTTAGTCTCTGTGTTGGGTTGGTGAAGCGAATGAAATGACATAGATGGGTTATGAAATATAGGTGAATGATAGGCCAAATGTAGGATGCAGAGGTGCATCTGTCTAGATCCATCGTAAAGTACCGGAGATGGCCTGAGAAATGGTGTGCATGTGGAATGAGTGTAGCATAATGAGGCTTAATGTCAAGGCATGTAAGTGGGATGATGTGCGGTCTAGAGTAAGTGGTCATGGCTCCTATTAGTGAAGAGGGGTCTAAAAAGATGAAGTAAGCCATGGGGGCAGGGGGTGGTTCTATCGAATGACATAGATGTTTATCATATACGAGGGTGAGATTGTTATTAACATGGTCGAGATGAGGCACCTTATGGTGCATTTTGGAGAAATGATGTCAGGATATGCAAATATTAAGAGGAAGCCTATCATGCTAAGTGGATAATGATACCTGCTCTATTATTTGCTTGTTTAAGTGTTGGTTGAAGTGGATTGTGTGTGATGTTCCTACAATGGACACAACCAATACCCAAGTGAAAGCATTGTTTAAAACATACATATAAGATGTGAATGATTGAATTCTATGAATTACAGAAGTAGAGGAGTACCTGACATGAATTGTTGAGTGTGTGACATGACGAAAAATGAATTTTTGTATTTACTGGAATGGAGAGTTGCATGATGGATATGGTGTGGTACTGATCCTTGTGTCTCTTCCGATTTTTTTCAATGAATATCCTAAGATTTTGTAATGGACCCCAAAAGATGTAAAAAATGGTGATAGATAGGGATAAGGGGGCCAAATATTACTCATTTTCACTACTGAGTTGTAGAGATCAGAGTGAGTTCTTGGAGCTTTTCTTGTCATTGGACTCAGCTAGAGCACCTAGGATTCATGTGGGGAGAGCCAAGTAAGAGATTGTACCTTAATCTTCATCAATTTGGTAGTTTTTAGGGTAGGCGAGCCTGCATATAGGGGTCCCCTATATAACCTATTAGGGGTGGTTTCTCTTGGCCACGTGAGTGACTTGCTTGGAGTTGTGTCGTCATCGTGCAAACCTTAGGGTTTTGCATAGCGACTCCATGAAACACTAAGGGTTTGGCACAACTACTCTACATAAAACTCCTCTTCAGGTGAACGCTTCATGAATCTGAGGGGCGAAATGTAGCGGCGAAACCCTATGGGGTTTACCATGGCTTGGCCAAGCTAACGTGGGATGGTTGCGTGTATGTGTGAGACACAAATGTGTGGACCATATCTCTGTTTGGGAAACAAGTGTGCAGTCCTAGGCGCATTGGACGTCGTGACTTAGGGGCCTGACAGATGTGCATCCACATTTCTATTAGGAAACCAAGTGTGCAAGATTGCATCTGTCAGGCTCATAGGCGCGCAACGATGAGAAAAAGGGGGTTCTCTTGGTTTTTTCCCTCTTTGATAGCCTAGGGGGTTATATTTTTGACACATGGTATCCTGGCTGGAAAGATTATTTGGAGGGAGAGAGATTGGAATCAACTGCATGAAGCTATGGCACGAGATCTAGTAGCTTGCCAGCTGCTGGTGTAGTGGGGGCTTCTAAAATTCCTTCAGAACCCCATTTTAAGGTCGTAGGACAGGTTCCTACATTTTTTATTAGATGTTGGTGTGTGGACTAACAAGTGATGGTTATTTGTCTGATGGATTTTTCGATATTGGTTGATACTGATATTTATTTTGTTACTGCTATGTTGCCTCACGGGGAGGCACTACCTTATCCACTACTAGTTGGGCCTCTGGATAGTCGACATTAGGCAAAGAAAGATCGTGCCACTAATTGTGGGTGTGACCCTTATGAGGAGGGTTGTATTAATATTACAACTGTGTTGGACCTTGCCAAGCGAGCAATGCTTGCTATGATTATGAGGCTGGTGGGATCAACATCCCCCAATAGAGCATCGAGGCCCCATATAGTGGTTATTCAACAACTATAGGTGGGGAACTTCTTTGATTGGGCTCAATTGTTGCATCAGCGGATGTTGTCTCAGCTTACACAAGTGTAGCGTGGTGCACTCATGAGTTTCTATTATTGGAGTGTACTCTGAAACATTATGTATGAGAAGGTAGTTATGATCCATCCTATCTTAGTACTACCAGTGGGGCCTGCCAGGGACCCACGTATGCGCCGCTGGATAGTTACGATGTCAAGAGTTGGGGATGGAAAAGTGGGGAATTACTCAAATGCCACTATAGAGGATTGGTTTAACTCCAATCCTTAGTTAATTATAGAGTTCCTCTATCATGGTGTGGACTTCCAAGGAGATATTGATATGGGACATCCTCAGGGAAATGCCTAGGGACCAATAGGTATATTTTTCTTTTTGCATTTATATCCATATATTTATTTTCATGTGTCGTTATGATATTTCATTTATGATGATGTTGATACCATGCTTGTTTACTTGCAGATGCAAGGTCGCGAGGGTGACTAGTGGCCTATTTGGTAGGCCATGATCTGAGGCATATGGGTGTCGCAAGGGATGCGCCTGTTCCATAAAGACCGAGGGTGGTGAGGCCACCAGTTGAGCCATCAGTTGGGCCTTGGGGTGGACCTAAGCAAATGACAGAGTGACGACGGTTAGAGATTAGTGGGCCCTCCGGAGAGGGTAGTAGTGTAACAGTGGGCGAGGGTGCAGAGCGATGGTGTGAGCATGTTGAGGCTGTAGAGGTATGCTTGGAAGCTGCCGAGGCTGAGTTACAGAGCTATTGTGATGCCTTGGGTAGGGTGGAGACTCTGACTAGAGGGTTTCCTATCGATGGATGGGCCTTCTGAGTGGAGGTCGTTGTTGAGATTATGATGTCACTTGAGCTGGCACACTGACCAACTTTGCATTGTATAGCCATGGAGATGGCTATGACTAGTTTGATTTTGGCACCAGAAGTAGAGATTGGGTCACCGAGGCCTTAGATAGACTTAATGGTTTTGATATTTTATGATATTATGTATCTACCAGGGAAAGAACCCATTATGAGGATGCTCCCATATATTTGGTTGAGTTGTTTTTCTTGGTCATGGGCTAGTCGATGATGTGAATTTTTTTTGTACTCATATATTTTTGTTAATGTATATATGAGATCATTTTTTGGTGGCTCTTATGAGGTGTCATATGCATCTATACTTTTTGTGTATTTTTGCATTTTGTTTGAGAGATATCTTATGTTGATGTTTTATGTATATTGATGGTTATCTATAAATGTGATGCATGCTAGTATAGGATTTGATTAGCGATGTGATTAGATGTATTATTTTGGTCCCTTGGTTGTATAAATGTGATGTGATAAAAACATCTAGCTAACCTTTGTGCATACAAATATTTCCAAAAAAGATATATCACATACTTGAAAGTTCCTGTTTAACTGTGATACAACTAGTTGGGAATGAAGGAATAAATGCAGGCGACAAATACCTAGGTGGTGGGCATCGGCCAAGAGCCTATGACATCATCGACTTTTCTTGATTACTAGTGGCTGATCCGATAAAAACTCCATTAAATAGACAAGGTGTTTGGTAAGGAGATTATATGGCCTAGGTTAGAGCAGTGAGGCTTCGAGACCATCGAGATGCACCGCCAGCAAACTCGTGATGATAAGATGGCATAGGATCCATCTGTTGACACATGATGAGAGAATGATTTTAGAGTAAATCCATTAGGAGGTGATCATCATCAAAAAATAAGTCATGGTGCATACATATCTACTCTAGGATTCTAGAGGTGGAATTTTTTGAGGCAGAGACTGTTGATGTGATTTTTTAGGCAAGTCCCATCAGAATCTGACAATATGTATGCGCTCTTGAGGAGGAAAATGTTTGATGATGTATGGGCCCTTCCAAAGGATTCAAACTTTCTAGTTCCTACTGCTTCCTGGGCAACATTGTAGTGGAGGACTAACTCCCCCTCAATGAATGTCTAAGGGGTGATGTTGCGGTGGAATGAGGCTTTGAACCTCCTTTTGTGCGCTTCATTGTTTTGGAGGGATTATCGTGCCAAAAATGCATGTGATATAGGGTCTTCTTTAGTTCTATGAGAAGTTTTGGTATAGTTTCCACATACAAACCCGAAACTAAACAAGGAGATTGTATGGTAGGCAATACTACTCATAGTATGGTATGTTGATGCCTCATTGACGTCATGAGATGGAATATCCCATGGCAGTAGCCATCTCTAGGTCATGGTATTAGTGTGATGTGGCTTCCTTGTATGGGTTTGATTTAGTGCTGCCCTTGCTATGTGAAACCATGGAAGATACTGGAAATTCCTCATGTGGTGGAATTGAAAGCAGATGCGACGATAACAACTTGTGATTTTCTCTTGGTTGGAGAGATGCTTGTGTGCGATTTGGAACACTAAGTGGAAGATGTCATTGAACTTACTCAGCTCACGACATTCATTTATCAAATGATTATGTTTATCACATAGGACACATGTGATGGATGGTTTTCTTTTCCAGGTGGTTTTAGATCACTTTTGGCTTGATCTAGCTTGATGGTGGTGTTGGGAGGTGTAATCAAGGGGGTCCTACTTTTTTATTGGCTATCATTTCTCCTCAAACACACATAAGACATATAGTGGTCTGTATTCCCACGGTAGGGGGATGGGTTAATGGAGTCGGTATTTGAGTCCAGTAAATAAGAGTTTTTGTTCATGAATCGATGTACAAAACTCAATGATTTGAGGAATCTAGGAAGGTGGGAGCACCATCTCTTATGATTGTTTTCCATGCAGATAGTGCATGTATGGTTCCAGCATCTCGGTTTGATTCTCTGAGCAACTTGGGTGACTGGATGGTTTTGGTAAAGTGCCCATAGTTCTGGGCAGAGGTTTTACCAGATGAGTAGGGTCATCGCATAGAGCACATGGTAATGCAGAGGAGGGGATTGGTTTTTCATGCTACCTTTGTGTGTTGCGGGAAGGCTTTTAAGAGGATTAAGTTGGTTCTTCTTAAATGTAGGAGATGTTATTACATTGATTGTTCATTTGATGTTTGGCTGGTGCTATCATCTCATTAATGTTGGCTTGAATGAGTATTCTTAATGTTTCTTGGTATCGAGGGATATCAGGAAAGTTATAAGTGTAGTGCCCTTGTTTTTCGCATATAGCGCATGCATGATTGATGAGTAATTCTTTATTACGTATAGGCACATCTTTTGCTCATTTTGGTGGAGATGAGGTTACTGATGTTTTTGAAGTGTTCATGATGGTTTTCAACTCATCTAACTCGGGGCATATGTGGATCAGGTGCCCAAATTCTTCAAATAATACACATTGTTGTACGGCCCTGGAGGAGTTTTAGGATTCTCCTCTTTTACCATTTTGTTTGGCCTTCTTTCCGCCCCAATTGGTGTCGGTGCAGGATAATTTTGAATAGGGATGATTTCCTGAGATGGAGGCACAAGGATACTATATACCGAGATATGTTTTGGATCAGTCGACATGGTCATTGGGACCAAATACCAGACTGGTATCATGAGAGCCATATTTGGTAATGTAATGGTTTCCATGACTTAGTGTGATACAAATTCGGGTGGGGTGCATTAAAAGAGTGTTTGCATAGTGGTGTGAGGTAGCGACATGGAATCAATAGTTGCAGGGTGTGTGGTGTCTGGAACTGGTTCCTAGGTTTTCATGGTGCTGATGGAGTCGTCATGCATACTTATGATCCGGTGTTTGGGAAAATTTCTTGTAGCATTGGAGGGTCTCCTAGGAATGTCCCTAGGAGTGTTGATGGCTTAAACTGGCCTTGGCTGAGCTTAGTGTAAGTAGTGATCAATGTAGGTTTTAACCCTGTACAGAAATTACCTGCATATGAATTCTAAAACAAAGAAAATAAACAATGCGAGAGCATAACACATAAAAGACATATACACAAAGATTTCCCACTAGATCCCAAAATCGGGACTACTAGCTTGATTTTTCATTATTTTCCTTTCAATGTTACAATACATATTTATACATGCCGAAGCATCCAATACCATGGACCGAAAACCATTGC
>APFE030708645.1:2995-34722 GCA_000404065.3 Pinus taeda
CGACCTAACAATAATAATATAAAGCCACAAAAATAACAATAGAGGGATTCTATGGGGCACATAAATAACAATATGGGGATAATAGGGGCACAACAATATAAATAAGGGGTATAACTACAATAGTAATGGGGTAATCATTAGTATTATTGGGACCCAACATAAACCCTTGGCTTTAGAGGTGTCCCCTAAATCCAACTTTATTGAAAATGCACTAAGAAAATCTAGTTTTGACTTTGTCTTGGTCAAACTGGATTAAAATTTGAATTTCCATGTTAGGAGACTACTTGGAAGATTTTAACTTGTGTGACATGGTTTGTGTCACCCAGTTTACCTAGTGAATTCGAGTTGGAGGAGTTAGAGTTCAGTTCTTCATTATTGATTGCTAATTTGTAGCAATCTATTTGAGTTATTATCAATTTAACCAGTTCTCATTGTCAAGAGAACTAGTGGAGGTCAATTTGTGGAAGTGGAACTTCAACCATAGTCAATGATCAACTGGTTAACTAGTCAATCAACCCAAAATAATTGTTGCATATAATTTGAGTTACCGAGTTGAGATGGAGATTCCAAGGCAATGTACTATCATTTGTAGCATATTCCAATGTGTACATGTGGTACATGCAATTAGAGGAAGACCTAAGGAATTGTGCAATTCTAGAGTGTGAAATTCCTATAAACTAGGGGAAATTCCCCAAAGGAGCAGTGTTATAGATATATTTGGGCACTACAACCCCAATCACATATGTCCATAAAACTAGGGCTTCTAAACCCCTAAAAGTGTTGTTTCATACCCTAAAGGAACAAGGTCAACTCATTACATCATTTCCCAGAAGTTCTCCCTGAAAAACTGGTCAAAACTGGTCAAAACTAAACCATGCAGACTACTCCATGCTAAGGATGCGATGCATCTCACCTATTACACATAGAGGGTGTGATGCATACTGAAAATCCATTTTGTAGGGTGCGATGAGTGACAGCAGACAAATGGCAGAGGCAGTTTGCTAGGTGGAAACCCAGAGAATCTTCTAGAAACTGCTCATTTGACACTTGCCTCTCTGAATTCACTTAGGGATGAGTAAGAGGTCATGAAATCTCCAAGTGGAACCAAGAAATATCAGAGAAATGACACTAATCAAAATCCCAGAAGCTGACTCACACCCCTGCAAATATCTATATATGGATCCCTCATCCTAGAGATCCAAAGGCTGGAATTTTGTATTTTGTAAGGAAGTGTTGTTGGTTTCTCTGTGAAGCATTGTATTGTTGGGTGATCTAGTCTTTTCATGAGGTGAAGAGGGCTTTCATGTGGGAGTATGGCGCTGGATAAGATAGCTGGGTTGTAATCCTCTCTTCTACTACTTCTATCAATAAAGATATTTGAGTTTTCCTCCATATGCTTGTATATCTTTGAATATTGTGTTTGTTTATGCATGTGTATGGTTAATCTACATATGATCCTATATTGTTTATGGTTATAGATCTCTATGCTTTGATGGTATTCTGCTACTTTGACTCTACAGGTGTTCTTCGAAGCGGGATAAGTGAGAAAAGAGTGGCGAAAGATCTATCAAAGGAGAGAGGAAACAAGCAAGGAGCCAAGCAAAAGACTGAGGTTGGTACTCTATGCTTCTCTCTCATCTATCTCTCATAAAGGAAAACACAAGTTGCTTTGGTTTGTTTGTTTCTAAGATAGCTACCCGTCTTAGTGGGACTAGCAGCTCGGAATGGACATTAGTTTTCCCGTAAATAAAATGGCAACTCTGCTAGGGAACGAATAGTTTGTTTGTTTGTCCTTGTTGTTTGCTTTATAAACTATAGATGGAGCCCAAAGTTAAGCCCGCTAGCCTTCGAACTGCTTTTTCTATGCAACAGCGAAGTAGATCAACGCTGCTTCAGTCAATCTCCAGGTTGGTTTATGAACTAAACATCTGACTTGAAAACATCCTAAGAGCCCTGGTGGTAGCTCGAATAACCTCATTAGATCAGCCTTATATTTATGTTTACTGCCTATCATAAGCTCAGCCTAAATCCGTGAACTTAGTTGAAAAATGTGAGTGAAAACCGAGCTCAGTCTCGTCTCTGGACCATCGCACTATCTCTCATTGGCAGTCTGGATGCATCGCACCTCCTGTGTGTTGCAGGTGAGATGCATCCATGTTTCCCTTAAGGATAGGTGCGATAATTGAGAGAGACTGTTTCTGCCTCCAGATTTTGGTTTTTTCTTCATTGTTTTTAGCTCTATTCAGTAGTTTTGTTGCCTATGATCAATATATCACTATTGAAACCTTCTTCCTTTACATTATTCAGCCTCCATTGATAAGGAATTGTGAATGTTTTTAATGTATTTTTCATCATTTACAGTCCTCCTTTGAAAATAGTAGCTTAATCGAATTGTCGTCTTTTGATTTGAAAGTGTCGCAACTGTCGTTTTTAGTCAAGAAAAGAGTGTCATAAATTCTTCCTCTTTTAGATAGTCGATTGCACTTTTGCCATTGTATTTGATTTGAGTTATCGATTCTTTGAAGTGTCGAAGACAATTTTCCTTTCGAAATTGAAAGTGTCATCATAGTCTTCCTTTCGTTTTTGGAAAGAAATTGCTAAAGTGTCGCTTTGAAGAAAAGTAATTCATATCTGTACTTAATTTTTTTTTTGTCATTCACACATTAAGGAAACTGAAAAACAAATACATGCATGTGCATTTGCATTTAGATTGCATGCGGAAATTGATTTAGGAAAAGTGCATTTAGTGTGTGCTCTCTGCTCTATGTTGAAAGAATTTTACTCTTCTTTCCTTAGTAGCTAGGATTTTCATTGCTAAAAGAAAATAAACGATTGTTTATCATCTTAGATTACACATTTAGGAATTGTATATCTACATCATGCGGTGAACCTTGAAAGGAAAACTTCTTAAGAAAGATCAACTATAAAATAAACCTTAATGAACATAAAAATGCTTTGGAACATAACGCACAACATCTAGAAGTCTAGGCTAGAGACATATTCCGACATCGTAAAGCCTGGTAACTATTGTTTTCATCATAGGTTGGGTGATTCCTCCTCTTTGATATGACAAGTGCTAGTACGGACTTGTGCTCCCATGTACCGTTGAGTATATATTGGGAGACCACAATAGGCTATATCCTTTATCCTTAGGAAGCAGTGTCTGCCGCCCTATCGATTGCAATGCACTGAACATAGCATTCGGGGAGATTGACTTCCGTATGTAAAAGTATATTGCAGTTTTGCTATTGGTTTGGTAATCCCTCTGTCTAGACTTCCAAAGTAGTCACTTTCATTCCATTTCAAACTCCTTAAAAGAAAACGTCCATCTGAGCACTTTTCACTTCAGGCTCATTAAAAATCGAAGGCGATTAGAGTCATATTTAGCTTTTTCTTGAATCTTAAAAGTTGAAAAAGCAAGTTGTGTCAAAGCGTCATAAAATTTATTTTATTCGGAATAACATCACTGTTACCTCATTGGTCTTAGGTTGAGAAAATGGAGTCCACCAATCAAGGGTTTCCCCTTGGGGGGAATCCTAGTCCTTTCTCTTCTTAGGGAGATATTGGTGCCCCTTACATGGCTAGATTGTCCCTTCCGAGGATTGACAATTGGCCTGCCAGTATGGATTTTCTTGACCTCTGTCATTCAAAACACCATAATTCTTGAGCAATCAAATCAGCAACCAAATAATATTAGAGTTGTCCCCCCACCTTATACTCCATTTGTTTCTCCCTCTCCTTTTTCCTCTTTGCTTAGTGAAGCTAGTAACACTAAAAACCAAGTTACTAAGAAGAAGAAGAAGAAAGGGAAGGAGAAGAAGAAGAAGAAGCCAATGGCGAAAGGGGGCAACCGTACATCGTCTGGAAAAAATCCACACACTGCACCATCCAAACCTAAATCTCCATGTGTCATTTGCAAAGGGGACCACTATCATCGAGATTTTCCTTGCATCCCACAGATCTTAAGGGACTGGTCTCCTCGTTTGCGCAATCCGGTGTCTTCAACCTCTGTTGATCATGTTGAGAGTACACCATCAACTAGTGAAAACGAAGTCAATGGACAGAAAGGAAGATCTAAATTTCCTTGTAGGCTGTGTGAAGGCGATCATGCCCTCCACCGTTGTCCTTTCCTGGATGAAGCTAAAAGAGTCTTGGATAACCGTCCTACTTCACCACAGCGACTTCCTCCTGGATACAAGAAACTATTGCCGAGTCCATCGCTAGTTGAAAATCCAACTGACACACATTTTTTGTCGGTCGAAATGCCTATCGTTGAAGATAAACCCTCTGAGTCCACACTAGACCGAAGTCAACAGGTCGAGACTGGAGTCAACCTAGCTTGCCTTTAGAAGGTTCTCCTTTAGATGATACAGTCTCCAAAGAGAATGAGAATGACACCATTCAAAATCTTTTTGTTAACATAGAATCTGATGAACATGGGGACAATCTACCTGTTCCTTTACCACAGGAAGGAAGTTCCTCAATTCAAGAGATTCATCTGGCCGTGTATTCGGTCCCTCCTCCAAGCAATCTAGTCGTTTCCTTTGATTGGAATCTACTAGCAAGACCCCGCCTACCATCTAATGTGCCACTCTAGATCATAGTACAAGCTTACAGAATGATCATGGTTGGCATTATCATAGATGAAGGGGCTTCCGTGAGTATCCTTTCCTTAACTGCTTGGAAAGCACTTGGTTCTCCATCGCTTCTGCCTGAGATTCGAAATATTTCAGGCTTCAATAAAGGAACCAGTCGACCGTTAGGGATCCTTCCAAATTTTCCTATAACTTTGAGAAGGAAAACCATTCATCTAAATGTGATGGTAGTCTAAGGGCCTCTAGATTACAATCTACTCCTTGGATGTGACTACATTTATAGCATGGGAGCTATTATTTCCTCACTCTTTCGAGTGATGTGTTTCCCGTATGAAGGTGGAATGGTCTAGCTCGTTGACCAGCTTTCATTCCCCGGTTCAAACATAGCTACTAGTCAAATGCCATCCCTAACTGGTCTTTTTGCACAAGGAATGTCTCATCGACCTCCAGTCCATCCACCTGATGATCATGAGTGATTCGATGAATGTGAAAAAACCCAGGGGGCACGAGCCCTGGCCTGCTTCGGCAGGAAAACCCCAGACATAAGATATGTTTCCTTGTAGGAGATATGACCAATCTGACACACCCGTCCATTTAGGAAAATGGGATTAGTTTGGAATAAGATTTCCTCATCGAAGGTTATGTGATTGGAATCTCCCACCATTCACCTTTGTCTATTTCGATGTACAAAGCCAAGGAAGTGTTTTGGTTGCTACGTGGATAAAACAGTCTTGCAAATGCAAGAAATTCCATATGGTAACCTGGGAACTCTACTTTTCTTTATACCTGGGTGCATGAAAACCTTTTTTACACAAGTGAAAAGCAACCAGCATAACTATAACCCCATAGTTTTTACTAACTTCAACTGCTTAAGTTAGGTGATTGGTCTGATCAACCATTCACCTTTGCAAGGGCCGACAACACCGACAAAGTAAAGGAGATGTTTCCCATTGAGAAACTATCCTACCTAACCGCAGTAGTTCTTTAACCCCTAGGACAGTAGTTGGTCGTTCCTAGCTTGCATACAAAAGGCTCCGAAGCAAAGTTTCGCATGGGGCAAGGTCCCTAAAAATTGAACCTACCAATGAGAGACATCCTTATTATATGACTGGCACAAGCAGGTTTACCCAAAGTTCAAGCTCGTTAAAAAATAAACCTAAAAATGAGCATATGTTTTGCCATAGTTCAAGCTCATTAAAAAATGAACCCACCCACGAGCAGGTTTACGCGAAATTCAAGCTCGTTAAAAAATAAACCTAGCAATGAGCATATGTTCCCCCAGAGTTCAATCTCATTAAAAGATGAACCCACATTCAGTAAATAACCTTTTTGATCGCATTGCTATCAGCTTTTGAGCCTTGTTCATGTTCTTACCATCACCTCCACTTTTTGGCCCATCATACACCTCCACTTGAGTGCTTACCTTTTGACGAACAGCTGCGACGAGTGATTTTGTTAGCCACCTTCTTTACACTATTGTGATTGAAAAGTTCCAAACTTACCTGGAACCAGTTGCTACCCGAAAGTATCATTCGTTCCTCAAAAACGAGTCTCCTTTAAACCCTTTTCAGACTCGTTAAATATGAAAATATTGTTAAGCATTCCAGCTCATTAAAGTATTTGGAAGTAATGAGTCTTTTTTAAGCTCTTTTTAGACTCGTAAAATATAAAAAGATTGTCGATCAATTTTCCTCTCCAACTCATTAAAGTGATTGGAAGTGCCATCCCTCCTCTATGTTTTAATCTTTTTGGACCTGAGGGATCATTACACAAAAAGATTGAGCACTTGTCTTTTTTGGCTCACTAAAGTGATCGGAAAATTCATCCCTTTCGTATTATTTTATACTTTTTCGGACTTAAGGGATTATATTACAAAAAAGGACTATTGGAGTTTTCTTTCTGTCTCTTTTCAGACTCTCTAAAACTAAAAAGGACCAAGTTATCTTTGTCGTTAAACTCATTAAAACAATAGCGAGAAACTTGTCCAATACAAACAAGAGCGAGTTTCACTGTTGCTAGGTTTGCTAAAACATAGCGACAGGTTTTCCCGAAGGGAAAATTATAGAACAAGCATATGTTATCCTCCGCAAGCTTGAAAAAAATAAAGAGGTACTCGTAAAAAATGACTGGGCAAAAATTGGGAAGAAAACCTGAAGAAATTTATTGGTAGCAGGTTGCTCTTGAACATGACACTTTCACTCCATCACCATGATTGAGTCAGGTTGGGTTATTCCGTTCACCGGTCATATCACCATTGGTCCTCCGTACCATCCATTTCAGTGTCGCCAATATATTCAAGAGAATTCATTAACAGAATTCACCAACCCAGCTCATGCCTCATCTACTGCAGTACCTTCATGCTCCATTTTTCATGACCGCCACCTTGAACTTCGTATCATCAGATCGTTTTCACCTCCACAAAATCATTTGCTCCGTTTCGTGTCGTAGATGTGGGATTCATTAAGGCCCTCCTACGATGGGTCACTTATTGTCGACATCAGCTCATTTTGCAAGAAGTTGACCTAGGAACAACCCTTTTAGTACTATGAAGCTTGCATACCTCAATGGTAAGTTTCTCACTTCCGGCGACAGGTTTACATCAATGGCCTTCTACCAAAAGATTTTGCATGGTGTTTGACATCGAATCATGTATTCACACCACGTGAATTGTACTATAGTACCTTGAGGGTCATTATCATTATCAGTGATTCCTGTCGTGCCTGTTAACAACTTACATCATTGGCTAGTAATCAGGCGATGTCTTTCCATGTTTGACATCAGAACATCTTTTCACATGGATCGACTTGTACTTCGAGCGAAGATTGAATGAGTTTGAAGATTAGTTTCATCCATTTGGGTTGTGATATATTTAGGAAAATAAGGACATCAAGTGTACTCCATAGCTGCATAGATAATCATCCAAGCTAAGGGATGACAGCTCTACCATAATCATCAGTCTGCCACACAGACGATTATCTGTCCTATGTACATGAAAATGAATTTATAAACCTGAGCATGGGAATGCCCGCCTCAGCTAGATCATGAAAATATTATGAAGATAATGTACTGTATTGTATCTTATTATAGGTCACCTTCCAGTTCAAAACACCTCGAATCCTCATGATAAAGCATTTCACCTGACATCAGAAGATTTACAAACTCATGCTTTAGGGGACAACTGTTATAAACATATTTGGGCACTGCAACCCCAATCACATATGTCCATAAACCAAGGGATTTTAAACCCCTAAAAGTGTTGTTTCATACCCTAAAGGAACAAGGTCAATTGATTACATCATTTCCTAGAATTTCTCCCTGAAAAACTGCTCAGAACTGGTCAAAACTAGACCATACAGACTGCTCCATGCTAAGGGTGTGATGCATCTCACCTGTTACACATAGAGGTTGCGATGCATACTGAAAATCCCTTCTATAGGGTGTGATGAGTGAGAGCAGACAAATGGCAGAGGCAGTTTTCTAGGTGGAAACCCATAGAATCTTCTAGAAACTGCTCATTTGACGCTTGCCTCTCTGAATTCGCCCAGGGATGAGTAAGAGATCATGAAATCTCCAAGTGGAACCAAGAACTATCAGAGAAATGGCACTAATTGAAATCCCAGAAGCTGACTCACCCCCTGCAAATATATATATATATGGATCCCTTATCCTAGAGATCCAGAGGTTGGAATTTTGTATTTTGTAAGGAAGTGTTGTTGGTTTCTCTGTGAAGCATTGTATTGTTGGGTGATCTAGTATTTTCATGAGGTGAAGAGGGCTTTCATGCTGGGAGGATGACGCTAGATCAGACAGTTAGGTTGTAATCCTCTCTTCTACTACTTCTATCAATAAAGCTATTTGAGTTTTCCTCCATATGCTTGTATATCTCTGAGTCTTGTGTTTGTTTATGCATGTGTATGGTTAATGTACATCTGATCCTATATTGTTTATGGTTATAGATCTCTATGCTTTGATGGTATTCTGTTGCTTTGACTCTATAGGTGTTCTTTGAAGCAGGACAAGTGAGAAAAGAGTGGCAAAAGCTCTATCAAAGGAGAGAGCAAACAAGCAAGGAGCCAAGTGAAAGACTTAGCTTGGTACTCCCTGCTTCTCTCTCATGTATCTCTCATAAAGGAAAACACAAGTTTCTTTGGTTTGTTTGTTTCTAAGATAACTACCCATCTTAGTGGGACTAACAACGCTGAATGGACACTAGTTTTCCCGTAAACAAATAGTGCAAGGAAATAGGAGCTTGGAGGGATTGAAAATTGGCTAAGTGTTTGCCAGATTTAGTCAGCCAGGAAGAGAGGTAAAATATACACTTGTAGGGTGTGCTAAAGCTTGAGAAACCATATGCATTTCTTCTCTATTCTTTGATTAATGCAATATAGATAGTAAGGTGTTTTGAGCAGTTTCTTTCCACTTGATAAATATCTATGCATGTGTATGTTTCCTTTTGTATGTCTATGATTCTTGTATTAGATGGTGATTTAACTTCTGCAGATCAGTAGAGTAGCTTCAAGTCTTCTGATTTAGTAAATTTCATGAGCAATATTCAATCTACACATTAATTTCTACATGGTATCAGAGATGGAATTACTGTAGAGCAAAGATTTTGAAGTTGTCATTGCAAGAGATTAGAATTTGCATATCATTGCTACGGGTTTTCTTCGGGACTGAGAAGATGCATTTAAATAGACTAAGACTCAAGTATTCCCTTGAGGGAATATTGAATTATGTTGCATGGAAGGACCACATGGAGGAGGTACTGGAGGATAATGGGTTGAATGAATTTATTAATAATGATATTCCTAAACCAACAACATCTAATGCTAAGGATCTAGCAGAATGGAAGAAGTGTGTTGCCAAGGCAAGGAGGATTATGTTGGAGGGAGTAAAAGACCATATTGTCTCCAATATTCTTGGGAAAGAGACTTTGTATGCAAAGTGGAAAGCATGGATGGATTTGTTCCGCAATAGTAGTGACCACAAGAAATTGGGAATTAAGGACAAATTTCAAAATATCAAGATGCAGAGGAATGATACCACTCGACATTAGCTGAGTGTGTTCACACAATGTCATGATGAACTTGGTCAAGTTTATGTTATTGTAGAAGAGGATGATTTGGTGAGCCTAGCCCTTCTAGGCCTTTCTAAGAGTTGGCACAACTACCAAGATTTAGTGAACGAGAGGAAGAAACTACCAAATTGGGAACGTTTGTGTTTCAATTTGGTACAAGAGGAAATAAGGCAGAATACCAAAGATGGGATTTCATCCAAGGGCGAGGATGAGGAGAAATGTGCCTTGTCTGGAAAGGCAAAAAAGGGGAAATGCAAGAAATACCAATCTAATGTAGACTCTAGTCAAGGGGCAAGAAGAAAGACTTGTCTAGAATCAAGTGCTTTCACTATCATGAATTCATACATTATGACACGAAGTGTCCACATAAGAAGACAAGAAAGAAGTTCGCATAAGGAGTAGTGGGTGAAGCTTTGGCTTCATAGTTCGATCTTGATTTTACTCTCATTACATGCATGACCAGCATAGTGATGGGAAGCGTGTGGTATCTTGACAGCGGTGCCTTGTTCCATATGAAGGGGAATAAATATCTTTTTCAATGATTTGGAGGAGAGGATATCCAGATGCACATCGAGATGGGAGATGATGGATGATAAAGTGCAATCGAGATTGGTATAGTCACCTTTCAGAGGGAGTTGGCCTCCCCTATCAGGCTCAAGGATGTGATGTTTATTCCGAGTCTAAAGAAGAATCTTTTCTCTATTGTAGTTTTGGAATGCTATGGCTATGATGTGATTTTCAGCAAAGGAAAGGAATTCTTGAGACACATAGCCATGGGACAAGTGAAGTAGATTGGTGCTCGTGTGAAGAAACTCTACAAGCTAGATCTGGAGGATTGTGTTACATTAAGCACCGAGGCGAAGAAGGTGTATAGACTTGATGTTGGTGAACTTCAGCATAGAAGACTTGGCCATTTGCATCATGGCGCTTTGAAGATCATGCAACATATTACGAAAGGCCTCTCCAAAGGAGTAGTAGAGCAGTAGGACACATGCAAAGGATGTACCATGGGGAAGTACACAAAATCCACTTTCCATGATCGGGACAACAGAGCACATGTAGTCCTTGAAAGGATCCAATCTGATGTTTTGGACCTTTCTTGACAACATCCATTGCTAGGGACAAGTATTTTGTTATCTTTATTGATGATTATTTATGGAAGTGTTGGATCTTTGATCCAAATGGAAAATGGCATCCACCCACGGTATTCATCCACCCATAGTATTCATTCACCTATGGAATTTAGCCATGGCATTGTAAGTGGTATCCAACCATGGTATTCATCCACCCATGGTATTTATCCACCCATGGTATTTATCCACCCATGGAATTTACCAATGATATTGTAAGTGGCATCCACCCATGGTATTCATTCACCCATGGTATTTTCCCAAGGTAACATAAGTGGCATCGACCCTTGTGTATTTATCCTCCCATGGTATTTATCCACTCATGTAATTTACCCATGGTATTGTAAGTGACATCCACCCATGGCATTTACCCACCGATAGAATTTACATGTGGTATTGTGAGAAAAAAAGGCTATAAGTAACAAGTTACATTTTGTAAAAGGTCCAATTGTTTGCCACAATGTAGCCTTTATAGTTATTATCTATTTTAATAATAAAAAAAACTGTGGTTTTGTTTATTGGGTGTTCTCTTATTTTTCTTCTGCCATTTCAGTTTTTTAGATCTTGACGAGCTCCCCCCAAGATTCGAATCAATGGTATCAAATTCGGGTTACGATTCCATGGAAATGAGGGTTTGATGCATATTTCAGTTTCAAATTTTGCAGAAATATTCACCAAACCTCAGAAATGTGCTATGACCTCCACAAAGCACTTTCTTGGGAAAAACAGAAAGAATTTTCATTTTTCATTTTTTTGCAAGAATTTTTTTTGGGTGGCAAGTTTGCAAATCAGATATGAAATTTTTGGTACAAAATTTACAAAATAAAAAATAGATCTGGATTCCTTGAGAAAAAATGCCCAAATTAAAAAACAATGTCGGTTGAATCGGAGTCCGAATGATGGAGATATCGTTGATTTAAAATTAGTTATATTACGTAAATGTTTCTAATGACAATTCATGGACGGTGACTCTCCTATCATTTTTTGCAGTTTTTGTGTAGAATTTCGGACAAGTGATTATAAATATGAGCTCCTCTCAAAAATCACCCAATTTTAACTATATGATATATTATATATATATATATATATATAATATATATATATTTGGTCAAATTGGAGTTCGAATGAGGGAGATATCGCTAATTTAAAATCAGCTATTTGTTTTTAAGAACTTTTGTGATGGCAGGACAGTTGCAGTGCGAATCTAAGTTTCCAGAGTCTCCTGGTAGGGATTTCAATCACATGGGAAGATGCAAAATGATCATTCTGTTTCAAAAATAATTTATAATAAATATTCTGATTTGTATGGATAGAGTTATGCCCATTTTAAAT
Organism: Pinus taeda; assembly: GCA_000404065.3. Lineage (NCBI taxonomy): Eukaryota > Viridiplantae > Streptophyta > Pinopsida > Pinales > Pinaceae > Pinus > Pinus taeda. The sequence continues at coordinate 15,130 of APFE030708645.1, forward strand.
TTGAAGCACCATTCAGAAAAAGTTCACTTTGGAAATGTGCCCTCCCACCTCACTTTAGTAGGCACCTGCTTCACATTCATCAATTTCAGCATAGAAACATATGCCTCAAGTTCTTTGGAGAAGTTCCCTCCCACCAAGGCTATGTAGGCACCTACTACTTCATCAACAACCATCATCACAGTTATGGGTCAACCGCACAAAATCCTTGTCATCGAAGTCCATTTTCTAGGCCGCACATTATTAGTATCACAATTGGTCACAAGCATTACATGGTATATCTATTCTCGGATCTTTATTTGTCATGGTTATTGGTCATCCACAAACCCACACTTTATCGAATTCAATTTTCTAGGTCGCACACTGTCAATATCACAGTTGGTCACAAGCATTACAGGGTATCTCTATCCTCGGATCTTTGTTCATCACGTTATGGGTTAACCACACAAAACCCTTATCTTCAATGTCTCTTCATATTCAACAAAGACTTCTTAGGAGGGAACTTCATGTAATGGGTACCATTTCTCCTTAATGAGGGAGGAATGATCGAAATGGAAAATGGTATCCACCCACGGTATTCATCCACCAATGGAATTTACCCATGACATTGTAAGTGGCATCCACCCATGGTATTGTAAGTGGCATCAACCCTTGGTATTCATCATCCCATGGTATTTATCCACTCATGGAATTTACCCATGGTATTATAAGTGACATCGACCCATGGTATTCATTCACCCATGGTATTTACCCACCCATGGAATTTACCTGTGGTATTGTGACCAAAAAAAGTTATAAGTAACAAGTTGCATTTTGTAAAAGGACAGATTGTCAGCCATAATGTAGCCTTTATAGTTATTATTTGCTTTAATAAAAATAGTTTCTTTATGGTTTTTTTATTTGGTGTTCTTGTCTTTTTCTTCTGGAATTTCAAATTTTCAGATCTTGGGGGCATCCCCCCAAGATCCATTTCAATCTTTTATATCTTGGGAGCATTCCCCAAAGATACAGATCAATCTTCTTCATGTCAAAGAAGGATGATACCTTCTCCAACTTCTTAGATTTCAAGGCACTCATGGAGAAAGAAATGAGAAAGAAGGTGAAGGCTATCAGGAGCGATAATGGAGGAGAGTACATGCCGAATGAGTTCAAAAATTTATGTGTAAAAGAAGGCATTCGACGAGATTTGACAAAACCCTACTGTTAGCCTCCTATTGCAATAGGTTTTCATATTTCATGATTGATAGTTGAAATGCCAAATATGTCATCTTTTTCATGCTGCAAAGGTTCCATATTTCCAAGAAATTCCATTTTTGAAGAATCATACCATTTTTGAAGAGTTTTTCAGTTAAGGGAAGGCCAAACAGCTTAATCTTGGCTTCCCTAGGTTTAAATTGCTTGTTTTAGAAGATAGAGAATAAATATCTGTCCAAACTGTTTAATCTTGGCAGATTATTAGATAGGTAGAGAAGCAAGGGTTCTCAATAGGTTAATCTGAGCCCCTGGAAGGTATAAGGATCGATTTAGATAGGAGGATAGCTAAAAGAAAAGATGAAAAGATGGGTTTGCTAGTTCAAGTGCACCCAAACCAAAACGAAGAGAAAATGTTAGGTAAGTAGGTTGGGTAGGTAGTTTTGAGGTTGCAGAATAAGCAATTGTGATCAATTTTGTATTTCAAAGTGTTTATTTACTCCAAATCACTATGAAGCAGTTTTCCCTTGGAGCAGCTCAAGGGAGGCATGACTAACTTCCCCTTCTTCCTTTCTTCCCAAAACATTCACTAATTCCCCCTAAAGATGTTAAGATCTGCTTAACATCTCTGAAATTCATCATATTCCATAACATTTGCCTAAGTAAAGGTCTACTTTGCTTAGGAGTGCTCATATCTCTTCTATAAGTCCTATTTCCCCTTTGTAGCCTAAGATTTCTATCCTTAGCACCTTTCTGATCAAAATTCATATTAACTTCTAACTTACTATGTAAATCCCTATCTTTTTCCCCTCCCCCTACTAAAAATATGTTAAATAGCCCCTCTATATACATATCCCCTCCTCTGGTTGAAAAATAACCATAAATATGGCTTGGGAATTACTAAGTTTGCCAGAAAATTAGTAGGAACCCTCATTTTGCTCACCTAGCCATCTTCCAATGCATTGGACCCCTTCCTATGCATAAAACCACCCTCCGATATACATAAACCTTCCTCCGATTTCATTTTACCTCTTTCAAGGTATAAAATCCCCCTTCCGAGGTATAAAAACCATCTTTTCAACATTATTCATCCCTTCCGATCGCTTTGGACCCTTGTCCAATTGCAAAAACCCTTAGCTGATTTATAAACATTTCTTTGATCTATCGTGCCCCCCCTCCGACGCGATATCGCTGTCGGAGGTCGCGGCAGTCAAAGTGTTGGCCCTTTACATGCTCCCCGAATACCATTTCGCCAATGCAATTATCGCATGCGGCAGTCGCAAAATTATTGGCCCATATAAATCATTCCTCCAATCCTTTGCCGATGCGATATCGCTATCGCATCTGAAGCGATATCGCAAGTCGGCTATCACCCCTTTCTATCGCATTCTCCCTTTATCGCATTATCCCGCTTTACCGTAAAACCTTGTTTTACCGTAAAAACTTGGTTTTACCGCAAATCTTGGCTTTACCGCTAACCCCGTTTTTGTCGCAAAATCATGCATTTCCGCAATATTTCCCTTTTACTGCAAGCCTTCATCACAATCGCAACTTTGATGTTGCAATTACATAAAGGCCCTTTCCCCCCGATAGCCGATCACCGATGCGATATCGGCAATCGTTCCATTGCAAGTCATGTATACATATAAGCCTCCGCCCATTGCTCACCCCCGATAGCGATAATGCGACTTGATCATAACCGTTGGATCTGCCTTCACGCGATCCAACGGCCCAGATTGATTCTCAGCTACAGTATTGCTCCCGCTTGTGTATTCATCATTTTTCCCGTGTAATGACGTTTTTCGCCTTATTAAGGAAAAAAGGCATTTCTCCATGATTTCAGTTCGGCACTTGTGCGAGCCTCATCTCCAAAGGAAGCGTAATCATTCTTCGGCCTTTTTTGCATCGCTCCGGCTCAAATTTTCTCCGGACAATGAGCACAGCCTCAGCAACCTATCAGTCCACAAATCCACCACCATTTTAGCAGTAATTCTTCCTTTTTGATCAGATTTTAATCGGCCAGCGCCGATACTCCTCTAAACGCCACAACAAGCGCAACAACAGTTATTTTTGCCATAAAGTGGCAGAAAAGAGGCGATTTGACAGTCTAAAGTGTATCAGTGGAAGGAAAGAACCCCGATTCAGGTTAAAGTGTATCAAAGTAGCGGCAAAGAGTATCAGTTAATGATTTATAGTGAAAGACATAAAGCCAAGGCAGATAAGCAATAAAGGGTCTCTATCCAAGTCAAAGAAGCAGTAAAAGCCCATTTAAGGCTCACCAGATCATAGTTTAATGCATTAAAGCCACATGAGAGCAGCGCTTCAGGTTCCAAGGCACAGTTATGACAAAAATGGACAGCGTAGAGCTTAAAGGATGCCTCAAAGCCTCATTTTTGTTACAGCTGCTCCAACGCAACATTTAGATAGATATTTTTGCATTTATTTCAGCAGATGTTAGGTGAAAGACAGTTATTTCCCCAGATCTGCTATCAGATCTGTGTTTGTAGATATTTTACTTATAAATACCACCCTGAGCAATGTTTAAAGGGTTGGTTGGTTGATTTACATCATTCCTAGACTTGCGCTGTATATTTTGAGAGTTTCTATGATCAAAGATTGCTGAAATGCCTTGTTTTTGAACTGTCTAGTATGGATTTGATGGCTCAAGAGCTGATTATAGAATTCTAGTGCATCTACATGGATCAATGAGTCCTTCTCCCCTATTTTCAGTTTCTATGTATGTTGTATCATCTATGTGTCATGATCTAAGTTGCAGGAAGAAAGAATAGCTCAGATATTACTTGGTTGTAGCTTGTGCTCAATTTCTGTGATTTTTAATGTTTTCTTCTGAATTAGCTATGAATATGAATACTTCTTTGCTCATATTTTCACTAATTCCTTCATATATGACTATTATCTAGGATCCTTAATTGCTCCTATATAATGTTCACTCACCTTTCCTCTGTTAGCATAATGAAAGCTACTTGACTGCCTTTCATTCCCTGACCTCCATTTCATCCTTATTCCAGCTTGAATATTGGTCCATGTGTAGCTATCCTGCTCTGTATTCCTCTTTTACTAAAGAATTCGCACCCAGTAGCCCTTAATCCTTGACTCCATGCCCAATGGTCTGAACTTCTCACACTTTGCAGTCCAACTCTGTTTGAAACATCATCCATCCCACCAAAATTAAAACAAAACCCATGTACACCATATCTAGCCTAAAATCATATCAAAACAAAGCTAAATCCTAAAAGAGAGCCCTCTCTGATTGCAGGTAGGCTAGGACCTGCAATCCAAAGATTGGTTTGTGGTTACCCCAGTCGTATCTCTTAAGGATCCAAGGGACAACCTGAGTGATAACATCATTGGTGACTCCACTGGGGAAATCTTCAGAAAATTCCAAAAAAAAGCTACAAGCTGGCTCCAAAGAAGAAATCTTGTCATACTAGATCTAATCCAGATCCAAATCCCCCAGCTGCTTTTGCAAATCCCAATTTAATACCAAGAAACCTCAGGAAAAAAGAGTGAAACGAGGATTTTACTATTTCAAGTCCTGAAATAGTTCCGCATATATATATTCCCACCCTTGCTAAGGTCTCATTTCATCCTCACACTGTTGTTTCTCCCACTTCTTCATCCACCTCTCGAAGCACCTCTTCTACACCTCCATCCATTGCACATATTCCTCCTATTACCACTGTTATTACTGTTGTTCCAATCGTTCCATTTATCCCTACTGTTCCACTTATACCTGTAAATATGGCTAATAGATATGCACCTTTACAGTTTCTAGCAAATCCAGGGGCTATGCCTCAGGATTATCAGACCAAAATCACTTATTTTGATGGAACTGTTTCTCACATAGCCCTACAACAGACAAAGAAAATGCAAGATTACTTTGAAAACTATGAAATAGACGATGATGGTGTGAGAATGAAGATTTTTGTCCAAAGTTTGACAGGAGATGTCAAGCCTTGGTTTAGAGCGCTCACTGCCAATTCCATAGTTGACCCAGAAGCCCTCTACCAAACATTTATCAATAGATGGGAGAAAAGGAAGGATCCTCTGCACATATTATCCGAGTATGACACTATCAAAAGAGGCCCTCAAGACGTTGTTTTAGACTATTGTGCAATATTTAACAATGTTTATAATGCAATCCCACAGAACCTTAGACCTCCACGTGATCTAGCTTTATACAAATTCCCTGATGGATTTGATTCTGACATGGCTTATCAATTGAGGGAAAGAGCTCCTCAAAGCCTAGTAGAGATGCAGAATGTAGTTATTAGCGTAGAGGCAAACCTGATAGCTAAGAAAAATAGAGCAAGAGATGAGAGAAGAACCACTTTTAAAGAAGAACCTTAAGCTATTGAACAAAAACTAGATGCAATCATGAATAACATGCACATTCTTGGAGATAGGATGGGAAATATTGAAAGAAAAACATCATGGGATGGACAACAAAACAATACTATCAGAAACCCAAATTTTAGGAAAAACCAAAACCCAAATGTTGGTAGGGCTAGCCCTGACCATGATATAAAACCCCCTTTTGAAGAAGCCTATGCTGAAGCATCCACATCTAATGAACCAATAGAGGACCCTCACATAAACCTGATGGGATTGAAAGGTGAACAACAAGTTTTCCTAACCAAGGAAGACCAAGATGACCATAATATAAATCAATTTCAGACTAAGTCTGGTGAATCATTTGATTTCAAACAAGGCTATGACTTAGCTGTATATGAGGTCCACAAGCAATACAAATTAAGTACCAGAACCATAAATGTGCCTGAGCCTAGCAAAACAAAGGATACCAAACAACCAAAGAAGATTAAAGACAAGGCTACTTTCACAGAAACTGCTGATAAAACAAATCCAAATCCAAAGTAAGTGACCATAGAGGATGTAACAGAGATATACCCTTCAAAGGACCAGCCATTGGTATCCTCTTCCTTAAAGGAGAATTCAAACAGTACTCCTCAAAACCCTTCCGAAACAGAAATACTCCAAGACAACACTCAAAATCAAGAGAAGAACACTGAAACTCCGATTGAAAAAGGAAAATCTGCCACTCATAATACTAAACCCCAATCAGAAAAACCATTTGATTTAGAGGCAGAAATAGGCAAATTGAAGATATCTATCCCTCTATCCGAACTCGCCAAACAAGATGTATATAGACAACAAATCAAAAGATCGCTGCAAATGCCAGAGAACAAGGATGATGTTAACGTTTTAGATTATCAACTTGAGTTTCTTTTCGGCCCTGAATTTGATGGCAAATCAGCAAATGGAGCTGTTCTACCCTTTTATCTGAGTTAACACGTCCATGACAAAGTGTTGCACAATGCTATGTTTGATTCAGGTGCTTCACACAACCTAATGCCCAAAGCTGTAATGGAGAAGCTAAACCTTGATATCACAAGACCATACAAAGACTTGTTCTCATTTGATTCAAGTCAAGTCAAGTGTTTAGGCTTAATCAAAGATTTATGTGTGTCTTTAGTCCAATATCCCAACAAAACAATCCTAATGGACGTGGTGGTAGCTGACATTCCACCTAAGTATGGCATGCTGTTATCAAGTTCTTGGGGAACCAAACTCCAAGGATCTTTGCAAACAGACCTCTCCTATGCCACTATTTCAGTCTTTGGGCAACCAAAGAGACTGTGTAGGGAAACTTTGATGAAATATGTGGTAAGTAGTGAGGATAAGCCCCAAAACTTTCCTATCTATTCAATCCATTCTAATATGGATTCTTTTATCTTGTTTAATGATGATAGCTGCCCTCCAATTGATGACAAGCCTTTGGCTTTAGAACAAGAAATATGCACAAATGAAGAATCGGTTGCCCAAAACCTTGAAACTGTTAAAACAATTGATGCAACCAGCACACAAGAAGAACCTCCCGAAACCGAAAATTTAAATCTGCCCACTCCAAAAATGACTGAAACTCTCAATAAAAATCAGAACCAAGAGATCCTATGGTATTTAGAGTTTGATGGGTCAGTGAATAAGCTAGGAGCAGGGGCAGGAGTGTGGATCCACAATAGGCAAACCAACCATGCAGAAGGTCATGCCTATAGATGAAATTTTAGATGTACCAACAACATGGCAGAGTATGAAGCCCTCCTCTTAGGTCTTAAGCTAATTAGAGATCTAGGAGCAACAAAGGTGTCAATTCTAGGAGATTCAGACTTAATTATTCAGCAAATGAAAGGCAATTTTGTCACTAATGATAATACGCTAAGAGCTTATAGAACTGCTGCTATAGAAATACTCAATGCCTTCCCTCAATCCCAGCTTACTAAAATTTCAAGAAGCCATATTCTACATGCGCATAGCCTAGCAACTTTTACTAGCACATGCAAGCTTCCTTTTGAGCCCAATCATCATTTCACTACTGAAATAAAGCACAGGCCCGCTGTCCCAAACAATGTTAAAGACTAGAAAGTCTTTGAAAACGATGCACAAATAAACAATTTCTTGACTTTACAGGAATAATTTTTAGGCCTAAACATTGATGATGATGCCATAGATGAACCACAACAAGCAATAAACGTAAATCAACAGACTATAACAGCTGAAACAACAAAACAAATGTTGCATCCAACCATTTTTAACAACAAAAACATATTAGAGCTGAAACAAATGCATTTGGATGAAATAGCTGAAGCAGAGGCTGAGGTCATTGAGTTAAAAGACAACTTTTTGCCCACGGGCCTGACCCCATTATAAGATATTTTTGATGCAAACAATATCGCGAAGAAACCAAAGATGCAGCCCCTAAACGGTGTAATTGAAGACTGTAATATTGGGACAACAGAAAGCCCCAAAATGATAAAACTGTCCCAATCATTGCCACCTGATTAGAAGCCAAAATATGTTGACCTGTTCAAAGAATTCCAAGATGTCTTTGCCTGGAGTTATGAGGACCTCAAGTCCTATGACACTTCAATTATTCAAAATACCATTCCCTTAAAACCAAATCAAAAGCCTTTCAAACATAAATTAAGGAGAATCAATCCTGTGCTGCTCCCCTTGATTGAGAAAGAAGTAAAGAGAATGTTTGAAGCATGTATTATTGCACCCATTGGATTTTCAGAATGGGTATCCAACCTTGTTCCCACAAGAAAGAAATTAGGTGAGATTAGATTATGTGTTGATCTAAGAAATTTAAACCAGGTCTCCCTTAAGGACCACTACCCATTGCCAAAGATAAACCATATTCTACAAAGAGTAGTGGGGTCTTCAAGAATTTCATTGCTTGATGGTTTCTCAGGTTTCAATCAAATATTAGTTCACCCGGATGATCAAGACAAGACAGCATTCACAACACCGTGGGGAACTTTTAAATATGTAAAAATGCCTTTCGGACTTAAGAATGCAGGTGCTACTTTTCAAAGGGCCATGGACATTTCTTTTGCCAAGGAAATCCATGATTTCTTAGTGGTCTACCTTGATTACCTTACCCCATTCTCAAAATATGATCAAGAGCACCTAAAACACCTAAGACAAGTGTTCCTGACTTGTAGGAAGTATGGAATATCTTTAAATCCTAAGAAGTCCATGTTTGGCCTAGAAGAAGGAAAATTGCTGGGCCACATCATATCAAAAGAGGGCATTAGAATCGATCGAGAAAGGATTCAAGCCATTCTTCAAGTTACTTATCCAAGAAACATCAAAGAGCTGCAGGCTTTCTTAGGAAAGATCAATTTCCTAAGAAGATTTATCCCCAACTTGGCCGAGCTGATAAGATTGCTAAACAACATGCTCAAGAAAGATTCCAAAGTCAAATGGACTTTAGAATCCAAGCAAGCCTTTGAGGGCATAAAAACTACCTTAACCCAAACACCAGTCCTCACAAGTCCCCAATTTGATAGAGGTTTTATCATTTTTTCCTTTGCATCTGATCATACCATTGCTGCTGTTTTATTACAAAAAGATGATCAGGGAAATGAAAAGCCCATTGCTTTCTTTAGTAGAGCCCTTAGAGATGCACCCTTGAAGTACCAAATCATGGAAAAGCAAGCATATGCCCTCGTTAAGGCCATTAAAGACTTCAGAGTTTACATTTTATACTCCCATGTGATTGCATATGTTCCAAACTCTGTTGTAAAAGACATATTAACTCAAGAGGGAATAGAAGGCAAAAGCGGCAAATGGATTGCCAATATCCTTGAGTATGACATTGAGATAAAGCCCACTAAACTTATAAAGGGACAAGGTTTAGCCAAACTTTCAAGCCCTAGACATTAATGATCTGGACAATGAACAGGAGCTGGTGACTCCATAGCTCAGTCAAGCCTTCTTGCAATCACCTTGGTATGCGGATATTTGCTTTATATTGTTAAACCTGTGTCCTCCTCTAGGGTTGTCCAGAACCAAAAAGATATTTTTAAAGATGAAAGCATCAAAGTTTTGTGTCTTAGATAGTGCCATGTTTTAGAAAAATCATGAAGGAATGTTGCTTAATTGTCTGACAATGAATGAAACTGACAAAGTTATGAAAGAGTTTCATGCAGGGGACTATGGAGGGCACCTATATTGGAAGTCCACTGCTGATAAGATACTAAGGGTTGGTTACTATTGGCCCACCCTCTTTGCTGATGTGAGAAAGTTTGTTGTTTCATGCCATAAGTGCCAAATCTTTGAAGGCAAAAGAAAGCTGCTACCATTTCCCCTTAAGCCCATTTCAACCGAGAAGCCTTTTCAACAATGGGGTCTAGACTTCATTGGGGAAATCCACCCATCCTATTCTAGCCAGCACAAGTGGATTTTAACAGCCACAGATTACTTTACCAAGTGGATTGAAGCCATCCCTTGTAGGCAAGCCAATGACTCCACCATTATCCAATTCCTTGAAACCAACATTTTGTCCAGATTTGGCTGCCCTGAAAAGATCATTACAGACAATGTCGTTGCCTTTAAATCCAAGAAAATGATCAGTTTTTGCCACAAATTTCACATTACCTTAGACACTCCACAACCTATTACCCTCAAGGTAATGGCTTGGCCGAATCATCCAATAAGAGCCTCATCAGTATCATCAAGAAAGTCTTAGAGGAAAACAAGAAGAACTAGCACAAAAAGCTCACAAATGCACTATGGGCTGATAGATTGACAACTAAGAGATCCATTGGTATGAGCCCATATGAGTTAGTCTATGGTATGGAGGCTAGATTCCCTTCATCTTTGGGAATCCCTGTTATCAAACTGCTGCAAGAAATTCAAGCTGACCCTAATGATATCCAAAGAAGAATCAATCAGACCATTCACCTACAGCAGACAAGAGAGCAAGTGTATAACAGAGCACAGATTTTGCAAGAAAAGCTCAATAAAATGTTTGACAAAAGAGCCAAGGTTGAGGACTTCTTTATAGGCAAAAAAGTTTTAAGATGAGATTCAAGAAGGGAAGACAAAGGCAAACATGGCAAGTTCGATTTCCTTTGGAGAGGCCCCTTTATCATTCATGCTGTACAAGGCAACAATACATATTTCCTGAAGAGTTTGGATGGCAGCGCAACAGAAGAAGGCCCTATTAATGGCCGCATGCTAAAACATTATTTTGATCCCTTTTAATGAAGATAACGCAACTGTGTATTATTTTGTACATTAATATTTGTATTATCAGCACTTTGTTTTTATTTTTACAGCAGTTCAATGGGGAACATCGCAGCAGTTTTGAAGAAAGAACCAAAGAAATGCACCATTTTTTATTCCTGTTTTGAATTTATTTCAAAGGCAAGTGCTCAGGCAGATCTGAATGTATTTATAAGCACGCAGAAGAAGGCAAGAGAAGCATTGTTATATTACAGTAGTTCAGTTAAAAAAGGAGTGGTGCACGCAGGCTTCAAAAGTTTCAGTCATTTAGCAGCTAGCAAAGAGGAATTTCAGTCTACAGCAACAATTGAAGATCAAGGCAATCTGACTTGCTGTTCTTGGCTTTTCATTTGGAAAAGCCATCCCCAAGTGGAGCCACTGTTAGCCTCTATTGCAATAGGTTTTCATATTTCATGATTGACAGTTGAAATGCCAAATATGTCATCTTTTTCATGCTGCAAAGGTTCCATATTTCCAAGAAATTCCATTTTTGAAGAATCATACCATTTTTGAAGAGTTTTTCAGTTAAGGGAAGGCCAAACAGCTTAATCTTGGCTTCCCTAGGTTTAAATTGCTTGTTTTAGAAGATAGAGAATAAATATCTATCCAAAATGTTTAATCTTGGCAGATTATTAGATAGGTAGAGAAGCAAGGGTGCTCAATAGGTTAATCTGAGCCCCTGGAAGGTATAAGGATTGATTTAGATAGGAGGATAGCCAAAAGAAAAGATGAAAAGCTAGGTTTGCTAGTTCAAGTGCACCCAAACCAAAAAGAAGAGAAAATTTTAGGTAAGTAGGCTGGGTAGGTAGTTTTGAGGTTGCAGAATAAGCAATTGTGATCAATTTTGTATTTCAAAGTGTTTATTTACTCCAGATGACAAGTATGAAGCAGTTTTCCCTTGGAGCAGCTCAAGGGAGGCATGACTAACTTCCCCTTCTTCCTTTTTTCCCAAAACATTCACTAATTCCCCCTAAAGATGTTAAGATCTGCTTAACATCTCTGAAATTCATCATATTCCATAACATTTGCCTAAGTAAAGGTCTACTTTGCTTAGGAGTGCTCATATCTCTTCTATAAGTCCTATTTCCCCTTTGTAGCCTAAGATTTCTATCCTTAGCACCTTTCTGATCAAAATTCATATTAACTTCTAACTTACTATGTAAATCCCTATCTTTTTCCCCTCCCCCTACTAAAAATATGTTAAATAGCCCCTCTATATACATATCCCCTCCTCTGGTTGAAAAATAACCATAAATATGGCTTGGGAATTACTAAGTTTGCCAGAAACTTAGTAAGAACCCTCATTTTGCTCACCTAGCCATCTTCCAATGCATTGGACCCCTTCCTATGCATAAAACCACCCTCTGATATACATAAACCTTCCTCCAATTTCATTTTACCTCTTTCAAGGTATAAAATCCCCCTTCCGAGGTATAAAAACCATCTTTTCAACATTATTCATCCCTTCCGATCGGTTTGGACCCTTGTCCAATTGCAAAAACCGTTAGCTGATTTATAAACATTTATCTGATCTATCGTGCCCCCCCTCCGACGCGATATCGCTGTCGGAGGTCGTAGCAGTCAAAGTGTTGGCCCATTACATGCTCCCCGAATACCATTTCGCCAATGTGATTATCACATGCGACAGTCGCAAAGTTATTGGCCCATATAAATCATTCCTCCAATCCTTTGCCGATGCGATATCGCTATCACATCCGAAGTGATATCGCAAGTCGGATATCGCCCCTTTCTATCGCATTCTCCCTTTATCGCATTATCCCGCTTTAGTGTAAAACCTTGTTTTACCGTAAAAACTTGGTTTTACCACAAATCTTGGCTTTACCGCTAACCCTGTTTTTATCGCAAAATCATGCGTTTCCGCAATATGTCCCTTTTATTGCAAGGCTTCATCACAATCGCAACTTCGCTGTCGCAATTACATAAAGGCCCTTTCCCGTTGATAGCCGATCGTCGATGTGATATCGGTGATCGCTCCATCGCAAGTCATGTATACATATAAGCCTCCGCCCATTGCTCACCCCCGATAGCGATATTACGACTTGATCGCAACCGTTGGATCTGCCTTCGCGCAATCCAATGACCCAGATTGATTCTCAGCTATAGTATCGCTCCCGCCTGTGTATTCATCATTTTTCCTGTGTAATGAGGTTTTTCGCATTATTAAAGAAAAAATGCATTTCTCCATGATTTCAGTTCGGCGCCCGTGCGCGCCTCATCTCCAATGGAATCTTAATCATTATTCGGCCATTTTTGCATCGCTCTGGCTCAAATTTTCTCCAGACAATGAGCACAGCCTCAACAACCTATCACTCCACAAATCCACCACCATTTTAGCAGTAATTCTTCCTTTTTGATCAGATTTTAATCGGCCAGCGCTGATACTCCTCTAAAGGCCACAGCAAGCGCAACAATAGTTATTTTTGCTATAAAGTGGCAAAAAAGAGGTGATTTGACGGTCTAAAGTGTATCAGTGGAAGGAAAGAGCCCCGATTTAGGTTAAAGTGTCTTAGAGTAGCGACAAAGAGTATTAGTTAATGATTTACAGTGAAAGACTTAAAGTCGAGGCAGATAAGTAATAAAGGGCCTCTATCCAAGTCAAAGAAGCAGTAAAAGCCCATTTAAGGCTCACTAGATCACAGTTTAATGCATTAAAGCCACATGAGAGCAACGCTTCAGGTTCCAAGGCACAATTATGACAAAAATGGACAACGCAGAGCTTAAAGGACGCCTCAAAGCCTCATTTTTGTTACAGCTGCTCCAGCGCAGCATTTAGATAGATATTTTTGCATTTATTTCAGCAGATGTTAGTTTAAAGACAGTTATTCCCCAGATCTGCTATCAGATCTGTGTTTGTAGATATTTTACTTATAAATACCACCCTGAGCAATGTTTAAAGGGTTTCTTGGTTGATTTACATCATTCCTAGACTTGCGCTCTATGTTTTGAGAGTTTCTATGATCAAAGATTGCTGAAATGCCTTGTTTTTGAATTGTCTGGTGTGGATTTGATGGCTCAAGAGCTGATTACAGAATTCTAGTGCATCTACATGGATCAATAAGACCTTCTCCCCTGTTTTTAGTTTCTGTGTATGTTATATCATCTATGTGTCATGATCTAAGTTGCAGGAAGAAAGAATAGCTCAGATATTACTTGGTTATAGTTTGTGCTCAATTTATGTGATTTCTTAGTGTTTTATTCTGAATTAGCTATGAATATGAATACTTCTTTGCTCATATTTTCACTAATTCCTTCATATACGACTGTTATCTAGGAATCCTTAATTGCTCCTATATAATGTTCACTCACCTTCCCTCTGTTAGCATAATGAAAGCTACTTGACTGCCTTTCATTCCCTGACCTCCATTTCATCCTTATTCCAGCTTGAATATTGGTCCATGTGTAGCTATCCTGCTCTGTATTCCTCTTTTACCAAAGAATTCGCACCCAGTAGCCCTTAATGCTTGACTCCATGCCCAATGGTCTGAACTTCTCACACTTTGCAGTCCAACTCTGTTTGAAACATTATCCATCCCACCAAACTTAAAACAAAACTGATATACACCATATCTAGCCTAAAATCATATCAAAAAAAAGCTAAATCCTAAAGAGAGAGCCCTCTCTGATTGCAGGTAGGCTAGGATCTGCAATCCAAAGATTGGTTTGTGGTTACGTCGGCCGTATCCCTTAAGGAGCCAAGGGACAACCTGAGTGATAACACCTACAACCCACAACATAATGGGGTGGCTGAGAGGAAGAATCAAATAATTGTGGGAGAGGCACGAGCAATGTTGCATGACCAAATCCTACCTATGCACTTTTGTGCTGAAGCATGCAACACAATGGTCTATTTGCAGAACAAGATTCTTGATCAGATGCTTGACATGATCACACCAAAGGAGGCTTTCTTGGGGAGCAAGTCGGATGTGTCGCACTTCAGGACGTTTGGAGCCTCTGTCTATTGTGATGTCTCCAAAGAATTAAGGAAGAAGTTAGAGCTGACGACAGAGTTGGGGGTATTTGTGGGTTACACAGAAACTCCCCACAACTACTCTGTGTATTTTCCATGCTTCATAATGACATTTTAGTGATGGGATCTCAAGTTTGATGAAGGAAAATCCATGTGGTTCTCTCTTGAGAGGCAACTTCTTATCCCACTACAGGAGGAGTTGTTAGCTCCAAAGAAGAAGCCTTGGGATGTTGTGGAGTAGCCACAATTTGATGAGCAGAGAGTGGAGACAACCAGTCAAGCATAATCATCTAGAGAATACTGGAAGAGAACCAAAGAAGTTGAAAGACTTTTGTAGGATGTGATGGAGAATGTGGGTGCTCCTTCAAATCAAAGCAAGTAGAGAAGGTCACCAGATTGTTACATTGCCTACATGGCTCTAATGATTGAGCTAGTAGGGACTAGGCCATCCTCTTTCGAGGAAGAAGTAGAGAAACCAGTATGGTTTGATGCAATGGTGGAGGGGTATGAACCCATGTGGAGAACAGTGTTTGGGAAGTGGTCCCAAGACCAACAGACAAATTAGTTGTGTGTTTGAGATGGATGTATAAGGTGAAGCAGGCAACAGACGAATGAATAGAAAAGTACAAGGCCATATTTGTGGCCAAGGGGTGCTCTCAGGTGGAGGGGATTGACTATGAGGAGAATTTTTCTCCTATAGAATGGTACTCATCCATCAGATCAATCCTTGCATTGGCTACACAGATGGGGTGGAAGGTCCACCAAATGGATGTGAAAATTGCATTCCTCAATGGAGTTATTGAGGAGGAGGTGCATATTGAGCAACCAGAAGGATTCGAGACTTTTTCTTGAGAGTCCCATGTGTGCATACTCAAGTGAGCACTATATGGTCTCAAGCAAGCACCCTATACTTGGTACACCGGGATCAATAGCTATCTCGCCAGTTTGGGCTTCACAAAAAATGAAGTGGATGAAAACCTCTATCATATTTTGGTAGAAGATAAATTGTTGATTTTTTTTTATACTTTAATGACGCTATCCTAACTGGTGATGAGAATTTGATCAGATCTTGCAAGGAGGACATTGCAAGATAATTTGAGATGAAGGACATGGCTCTCATGCACTACTTCCTTGGATTGGAAGTATGACAAGGTGATGGGGTAATTTTTGTCCCTCGGGGCAAGTATGCCAATGAGAAAATTCAGAGGTTTCACATGGACAGGTGCAAACCCACGGAGACTCCTCTAGTGACCAATTGGAGGAACAAGGATGCCACTTCAGGTGAGGAAATGGATGTCACTGTTTACCGACAGTTGGTGGGTTCGCTCCTGTATCTTGTGAACACATGACCAAATATGTGTTACGCAATCAACCAGCTTAGCCAAGCTATGGTTAGGCCAACCAAACTATTTTGGAGGGAAGAGAATCATATTCTATGATACCTCAAAGGAACTACACAGTTTATACTTTGGTATAGATAGACAAAGGAAGTGAAGTTGTGTGACTTCATTGATGCAGATTGGGCAGGAAGTGCATTACACCGAAATAGTACATCAGGTGGAATTTTTAGTGTTGGGTCTGCAACGGTTTCTTGGTATACCAGGAAGCAAAGATCAGTGGCACTCAGCTCAGCATAAGCATAATACATGGTTGCAAGTCAAGTAGCATGTGAGGCTATCTAGATGAGGAAGATATTTATTCTCATGTTTGGTCAGATAATGGATCCAATTGTGATTTAATGTGATAATCATAGTTGCATCAAACTCTTTGAGAATCTTGTTTTTCACGACCGATCCAAGCATATTGATATCAGGTATCATCATCTACGGGATTATGTGCAGATGAAGATCATGTTGTTGCAATGCATTCCAATAGAAGAACACGATGTTAATATTTTGACAAAGGCCTTGTCAAGAGGGAAGCTCGAGTTCCAGAGGTGGAGGAAAGGGGTGGTTGATAATCGCTTTCTCACTAAGAGGAAGCATTGAAAATGCAGCAAGAAAATCAAGTTTTGACTTTGCCTTGGTCAAACTAGATTAAAATTCAAATTTCCACATTAGCAGACAACTTGGATGATGTTAACTTGTGTGACATGGCTTGTGTCACCCATCTTACTTAGTAAATTCGAGTTAGAGGAGTTAGAGTTCATTTTTTCTTGATTGGTTGCTAATTTCTAGCAATAAGTTTCAGTTAATTGGAGTTATTATCAGTTTAACTAGTTCTAACTAACAGAAGAATGAGTGGAGGTCAAGTGGTGGAAGTGGAACTTCAACCACACTTAGTCATCAACCAATTAACTGATCAATCATCACAAAATAATTACTGCATGAAGAGAATTTGAGTTACCCAGTTGAGATGGAGATTCCAAGTCGCTATCAATTGTAGCATATTCCAATGTGTATAGGTGGTGCATGTAGTCACAAGAAGAGCTAAGGAAATTGTGCAATTCTAAAGAGTAAAATTCCTATAAAAAATAAGGGCAAATTCCCAAGGGAACGACGCAAGGAAATAAGAGCTTGGAGGGCTTGAAATTTTGCTATGTGTTGGCCAGAGTTAGTTAGTCAGGCAGAGGGATAGACTATACACTTGTAGGGTGTGCTTGAGCTTGAGCAACCATATGTATTTCTTCTTTATTCTCTGATTAATGTAATATAGATAGTAAGGGGTTTCAAGTAGTTGATTTCCCCTAGATAAATCTTTGTGCCTGTGTGATTTTTCCATTTTCATGTCTATGATTCTTGTTTTAGATAGTGAATTAACTTCCGCAGATCAATAGAGTAGCTTCAAGTCTTGTGATTTAGTAAATTTCACGAGCAGTATTGAATCTACACATTGATTTCTACAAACTCTTGGCTCTTATGTCATATGTAGAAATTTTATCTTAGAAATATTATATTTACTAAGAATAAAATATTGAACCAACAACAATAATAATAACATTATATGCACAATGTTTACCCTTGGAAAAATCCAATTGGGTGGAAAAAACCCAACCTAACGAAATTCCATTAGGCCTGGCTAAAACCCTGGACAACCCGGCCAAGTGAGCCTTCACCGCTCTCCCTTGGCATGTCTTACAATGAAGTCTTCCTAACCTTTTAAAGGAACCACATGGGCAAAAAACCATAGGTACATTATACCATGTGCCCAAAACCACCATTATTTAACTTGGTCAGCGTTGACTTTATCCCCAAGTCAAGTTTACTTAACATTATAAGATATGTTGTGATGAGCTATCTAGTGGAATATACTAGTGGAATATACATGGCAGTTTATGGATCACTAGTCCCATTGTGTCATGGACAAATTATTAATGAGTGAGAGGCAAATATTCTCCATAAAAGTGAAATCCTTTTAGCTTTGGCTTAGCTGATACCACCTTGAACAATCATCCTAAATCTTCCATTGATATGATAAATAGAAATAGAAAAAAAGGTCTCCATATCATATCCCCTGCGACAGATTGAAATTAAATTTAAATTATTATTAATAGAAAATATTATTAATTAATCATATATCATCCTCAATAATTTACATTAAATAACATACAAGTTAGATTTAAAGTAAATTTAACTTTGTGTGGTTGAATTAAAATTAAAAATAAAATAGATTGTTAATTAGATACCATAGGTTAATAATAATAACAATAAACATTTACCGTTGATTATCATTTGTTCAAATTTTTTTTTAGAAAAATTGTATCTATATAATTGCTTTGTGATAAGAAAGGTAATCAATATTTTATATATGTTCATGAATTATTAAATTATAAAAATGAGAGTTAAAAAAAATCCATATTCATAACTTAATAAATTAAATACCTCTCAACATATACCACATGTTATCACAGTTTAGTTTTAGGGTCGATGGTTCAGAGGTAAGGATTGAAACAGTTGTTTTGAGTTTTTCATAAAAAAAATTAGGTGGGTTGATAATTAATTTGTCAATGCTTGTTCGAAAAATTTAAAACGAGAGCACTGGAAAATAAAATTGCCGCTAGCCTATCATCATTTGATATATGGCTTTTGTTGATATATGGCTCTAACAAATTAGTTGGTAACACGACCTATTATAAAGGATATATTTTTTCTATCAAAGATTCCATGCCCAATAGTCCATTTTCTTTCTTTTCCAAACTAAAATCATTGGATAGCAACTAAAATCTAACCAATGAGTGTATTATTGAGCTACTATTACAGTGATTTTGAGTGGTAGATTTAAGGAGAAATCCCTCTCCAGATTGAAGTGTCATCTTTTAATCCCAAAGCGGTTTGAAGGTTACCTCAGTGAGTTTCCTTTCATAGTCAAGGAAAACTTTTGAGTGATAACACCACACTATTTATTAAAATGTAAAATACACATTCATAATTTTCAACTTACTCTTTTCTTTACACAAATTGAATCCAAAATTCTTATATATTTTTAACATGAATCAATTATAATTCCATTATAAACAAGTGTACATAGTCCCTCTCACTTAGTATAAATATAGTTAATACTATTAATATAATGGAAAACCTTCTAGTGCAAGTTTGATTTGATAATGACTCAAAGACACCTACAATTTTATGTGGATTTAGCATCTAATAGCAAATAAAAAACAAATTTATATGTATTTTTAATTTTGAGATTTGTCTTTTATCATGTGAAATGAATCTAAATGTTTAAAAGAAGAATATGAAAGTGTTAGAGAAAAGGTTAGTATGTAATAGGGCATATAAAGAAGCATGTGAAGTAAAATTTAAATTTTTTTAATCTCATATAAAAAATTTATATATATGAACAAAGGGAAGAATTCATAATTT
>APFE030708645.1:40400-63788 GCA_000404065.3 Pinus taeda
TATGGTTTAGTTAATTTTTAAAATTATTTTAATTATAGTAACATAATATGTATAATAAACTCGAGTTGTTTTTAGTGAGGCTTTTTGGAAGTTTTTTTGTGGGTTTTTTAAGTTTAATTTCTCTAAAATTGGCAAGAATTTATTGAAATCACAAGCGTGATAGGTAACCCTTGCACAATCGAAGTGTCCTAGAGGATTGCTGAATCCATATAAAAAGTCAAAACCCCAGTTTAAATAACACAAATCAAAATTTCTCAAATTTTTCTACTGACACCAAAAAATTCTAAAAAATCATACTAAAAACAACTCCTAATAAACTAACTATTTTTTATACTAAACATACTAAACATTTCTAATACTAGTCATTTAATAATACTTTTATCCTCAACTAAATAGAATTTCTATTTGAAATAGACAAAGAAAATAATGATAAAAAAATATCATGTATCCGAGACACACTCACCCATAATTTCAGGTATCGCTTTCAATTAAAACAAAAAAATTGGACCATAACATCACAATAATATGTCTAATAATATAATATAATATAACATAATATAACTTTTTAGGTTTAGCAGTATAATTTACCAGCATTATGAAAATGAATTGTTCTCTCCAAAAGAATCTAATCTCAAATCATCTCCTTACTTGTCCATATCTAACTAATTAGTTTCCACTCGTCACCAAAAATATACATGTATATAATTATTTTTATAAAAGGTGTGACATGCACATTGTTTAGTTTATATGGTAGAACCAACGAAAATATGTGTCGTCTTGCCCAAAGGACTACCCGTCTTAGGGTTTGTACACATACAAAATAGAGCTTTCTACTCCCTCGGAATCGAAACGCGTCAGGGTTTCAGAACTTTATAATAAATAACGGGAGGCTCATTTTGGTTATTATGTACAGTGGTCATCACTCGCTCTTGGTTATAGATCTGTAAATTAGTGTATCATCTATTGCCAATGAGGATGTTATTAGGGATTGAGGGGATGATGGGACTAGGGTCGATTTCCTTGCTCAACAATTTTCTCTTAATGTGGGTACTCAACTAAAGCGATGAAATTTTCGCATCTTACACCATTCATAGATAACTGAAAAACAGTTACATTGACAAAGCTCTCATATTATCGGAAAAATGTAGTTGCACAAACTTCGGGTATGGGATAGAATTTTGCTGAAAAAAATATTTTTCATTATGTTGTTCGACTAAATAAATGATTATTTCATTATACTCCATTGCACGTGTCATGAAGGTGGAAATAAGACATTCAAAATATGAACCAATAGGAAGATTACAAATTGGTTTTTTAATAATGTTAAAAAATAAATATATATTTTAGAAAGTTAAACATTAGAAAATATATTGGTCAAAGCTCAACTAATGAGACTAGTCAAAAGAAAATGGATTGCTAGAGTCGCATTGGCAGGGACTAAGAAGATATGAAAACATTACTCTTGCTATCATTACAAAATAAACCTCCAACCAATCAAGTTGAAGATAAATAAATAAAATTATTGTTAAAAAAATGTCAGAAAATTATATATTTTAGAGCAACGGAGCACATCAAATATTGCAGAAACACAAACTCACAAAACGCATAGAACAAGAGAGACACAGATATATGTGGTTCACCCAATTTACGCTATGTCCACGGAGAAACAACTAGTCCTTCCTTTATATTATCCAGCAAAATGAAGAGATACGACATACAACAAATCCGTTGTAATTTCCTCTTCACTCTCACACAGATTCCTCTCTCTTTCTTGCTTAGAATAATAATTTTTTTTTCTTAGTAAAAACTAATTCTATTAAGAGGACGTATAGTACAATAAGAAGTTACAGCGAAGAGAAGCAAGAACACAGGCAGCTGGAAAGGATAAGCTATCCACTTCAGCCCCTAGAAGAAAAAGAGAAGAGAGCAGAGCTGACCACTGCTAAGCTGGCATGATTTGCAAACTGAGCTAGGCTGATGGAGAGGTTTCCTTATCTGAATCCGAGGTAGAGGATTCATGATTCCTTTTCTATGAGATTGGCTGGACAGACGAATCCACAGGCCTAGCTGAGGGCGGATCCTGTGCCAACTTTGCTTCCATTCCTTCCTCATTCTGCTCCTCTTCATTCGAGATGAAATCGAAATCCTCCATGGGGGGAAGGTCATGAGGCTTCCAACTTTTGGATTTCTGCTTAGGATTGGCCTTCTTCTTTTGGGCAGGCATCGTGGGACAAGAGCTCTGAAGGTGCCCTGTGTGATGGCAGTTTCGGTAGCGAAAGGTTGTCTTCTCGTAATCCAAGGATTGAGTCCAATGGAAGTCTCCAATTTTGAGATTGATCTAGTCAGGGAGACCTTTGCTCATGTCTATTTCTACATAGATTCTGGCGAAGGTGTATAAGCCCTTTTCCCCTCTAGAGATGTACGTGTCTAGAAAGTAGCCTAGAGAATTTCCAATCCCTTGGAATACAGCAAAAAAATGCCATAGATGCGCCGGGAGATTAGGAAGTCTAACCCAGATGGGGAGCTTGGTGATGATTGCTGTAGAGGGATCGAAATATGGGAACCAGGGGGTGAGGAATAAACCTGCTAAGCCCCAAAACCATGGGCCTGCAGTTAAAGCTTTTTGGTGGTCCTCACTGAGAGCAAACACTACAATGAAGAAGCCCTTTGAGCATAACAGAACCTTGCAATTGTTGGTCCAGTTAGAGTGAATCCATTGGTAGAGGTCTACTGTGCGAGGCCATAGACCATTGAACCTGCAAATAATTCCATGCTCTGCAAACTTTTGGGTTTTCTCATCCAGCGTTGGATGCATTATTTCAATGGAGGGGGTTTCCTCTAGTTTGTCCACCAAAAATGGTTTGGGAGACTGAATTGGTGGAGCTATTTTCTTAGGCATCTGAGCATGGACAACATCTTTGTATGAAAATGCCTTAGCTGAGGATGACTGTCCAACAGCTCCTCCTCTCAGACGAAGGGTAAAAATAGTGGATGCATTTCTCTTAATGCTGTAAAAAGAGAGGGGATAAAGATCCTCAAGTTGTTTACCTTCGTGGAGGAGTCGTTGAGATGCAGAGGGAATCCCCAACTGGAATTCCAGAACATGCTTGAAGTCCTGCACTAGATCTGACGAGCTCACCCATTGTAGCAAATTTTTGCCAGAGATAAGAATGATTTGGATCTGGAACAAGGCAGAGAAGTCAGAGTTCCACTTTCCTCTGTAGATCTTAGACGAGAATAGGCAGGTGCTTTGAAGGGCCTTCTTTTCCTGAACTTGCCGTAGGGGCTTGTGAGCAGATGATGAGAAAGTCCAAAGGTCATTAATTCTATCATTGCTCTCCGCCCAATAGAGCTTCCAGATGCTCCATCTAGGAAGATCCAGGGAGCTGAAGGAATTCTGAAGATTATATGCAGAGTATCGGCTATTCTGGGGGGTTAGAGGAGGTACTGATAGGGAAGAGCAGTCTTCCAGGGCATAAGATTTCTTCCCAAGAGCCGCCGCCTGAGGAGAATCAGGAGTATATTCTGCATGTTCGTCCTTAGCCGTTGTATCTGAAAACTGAAGGGGGCAACATTTACGAGATGCAGTAGCAGAGGGCCGAGATCTGGCTGCCCCAGAGTCCCGAGTGGAACATAATAGAGTGAGGGGAGCTCTCAGAAGAGAATGGAGAACATGCGGGTTAGCATTGAAGGAAGATACCAATGTTCCATGACTGAAGCGCACATCACCATCATTGGTAGGGCCGAGCAGAGGCCCGATGGCAGCCGAAGAAAGGGAGGCGGTAGGTGGGCGATTAGGGTTCATCTTCAGAGCTCTCGAGCACCTTTTTTATACCTGATCCTTACTTTGTATAGTCTTTCTTAGAAGAATAATAGACAACCACAATACAATTCCCTCATATAAATTGAGGGTTTCCTTCTAGGGAAAAGGACCATAAATTAAACATAAATTCTACCTTCAAATCATCCACCTAATGAATGGCCCATATTGACTACGAAATTACAATAATTTACAAGGCAATTTTAAATATATATTTAGTTGTGAGGGTGTTGCCCCCGAACCCCCGCCAGGGGGGCTTAGCATTGTCACCCCGTTAGGAACTGGGGTCCAATGCGGCGATACCTCTGAATAAAGAAGATAATTAGGCTCCACACCCAACAATCTCCCACTTGGAGATTGATTATAGCAACTCCATTACTACTTCAATTGTTGGACAATTATTCCACTTTGGACTTGGTTGTTTCTCATCTTCATCATCATACTTGAAGACCAACTAAAACTGATCAGAATCTCAGTTTCTCCCTGGTTACAACTTTTGTTAACATATCTGCAGTATTTTGCTAGTGTGTATGTTTTCCATATTCAACTATCCATCTTCCAACATTGACTATATGAAATGGCACTTGAGTTGTATATGTTTAGTCTTGGAATGAAATGTTGAGTTCTTTGCGAGATGAATGGTACTCAGGTTGTCACTGTATAACTTGCCCATCTCTTGCTTCTTACCCAATTCATCTATAAACCTTTGCAACCAAATCATTTCTTTACTAGCCTTTGTAGTAGCAACATACTCCACTTACATTGTTGAAAGTGCAATAACACTTTGCATTTTTGAAACCCAACTAATATTTTTTCCACCTACAGTAAACACATACCATGTGGTGCTCCTCCTCTTATCTTTATCACCTACCGTATTTGCATCAGTATGTCCCTGTAGAGAAATGTTCAAACCACCAAAGCATAATTCTTGATTTGTGGTACCTCTCAAATACCTAAGAATCCACTTCACTTCCATCCAATGTTTGTTTCCTAGATTATTCATGTACCTACTTACAACTCCCACTACATGTGCAATATCATGCCTTGTGGAGACCATTGCATACATTAAGATTCCAACTATTAATGTATATGGAACTTTAGACATGTAATCCATTTCTTCCCGAGTCTTGGGACACATCTCCTTACTTATTTTGAAATGGCTATCCAAACGTTTATTATTTGGATTTGCATTCTGCATATTAAATATTTCCAATGCCTTTTGTATGTACTCACTTTAAGACAATGTTAATTTGCGATTTTTCCTATCTCTAGTTATTCTCTTACCAAGGATTTGTTTTGTAGCACCCAAATCTTTCATTGCAAATGAATTTTCCAATTTCTTGCATGTTAAACTCTGCAACAAGCATTTCATCTATATACAATAACAATATAATATAGCTGCTATCATTTTTTCTTTTGAGGTAAACACAATGATTAGAGTGACATCTACTATAACCTTGTTCAAACAGAAACCTGTCAAATTTTAGATACCACTACCTTGGATCCTGTTTTAAGCCATACAATCTCTTCTTCAACCTGCACACTAATTTCTCCTTCCCTTTGACCTCATGCCCTTGTGGCTACTGTATATAGATCTCTTCCTCCAAATTCCCATGGAGAAAATTTGTCTTTACATATAACTACTGATGATGTGAATCTTCTCCTGCTACTGGACTTAAAATAGTTCTAATTGATGTCATTTTAACATCAGGAGAAAATATTTCATCAAAGTCTATACCTGTCTTCTGTTCAAACCCCTTCACCACAAGTTTAGCTTTATACCTTTTTCTACCTCCATCTTCTTCCTTCAATCTGTAAACACATTTATTCTGCAATATTGTTTTACTTGGAGGTAACCTAACGAAGTCCCAAGTCTGGTTATCTACCAAGGAGTCCATCTCTTCTTTCATGGCTAGCTCCCACTTCTTCCTGGTTTTTACCTACATTGCTTCTTCATAACATTCTGGTTCACTAGAATTAGTCAAGAATACCTAATATAATCAATGAGAGTATCGTTCAGGGGGTCTACTTATCCTCGTAGATATTCTCACACTACTTCCAGATGTTTGAGGTGCTTGTTGTTGTTGTGGTTGTTGATCATTAATGTTTTCAGACACCTTTACTTTTTCTGTGATCTCGTCAAGCACTGTATATTCTCTGTGTTTCTTTTTCATGTTTCTTTTCCTACATCTGATCCTTATACAAGACCCTTTCATTGAATATGACATCTCTAATCCTAATGATTTTGTGATTTTCATAATCATATAAGTCATAACCAAAATCATTAACACCATATCCAATAAAGGTATATTTATTTGATTTTTCCTCAAACTCTATTCTATTTTCTTTATTAACGTGGATAAAGGATTCACAACTGAAAGTATTTAAAAATGAGTAGTTTACCTTTTCACTTGTCTATGCTTCCTATGGAATACCATCATCCAAGGATCTTGAAGGCCCTTTGCTTATTATATAAATAATAGTATCTACAACATCTGCCTAAAATTGTAAAGGTGACCCTGCATGCAATTTCATGCACCTTGCACACTCCATGATTGTCCTGTTCATCCTTTTTGACATGCCATTTTCCTGTGGTGTTCATGGAACTGTCTTCTCTTTGTGAATTCCATGCTCTGAAAAGTACTTATCAAACTCTTTGTTGCAATATTCTCCTCGACTGTCTGATCTGAGACACTTCAACTTCTTTTCTGTTCATTCTCAACCAAGGCTTTCCATTTCTTGAAAGTATCAAATACATTAGATTTATTTCGAATGCAATAAATCCAAGTTTTTAGTTGCATCATCAATAAAAGTAACATAATAACGAAATCCACCGAGAGATGATACTTGAGTAGGTCCCCATACATTTGTATGCACAATCTCTAATTTTTAGATCTTCTTATATTTCCCAACTCTAAGAAATCTGAGTCTTTTTTGTTTTCCATAAACACAATTCTCACATAAATCCAAATCAACATGCTTCAAACATGGCAACAAATTTTTTGAGTGAATAATTTGCATCCCCTTCTCACTCATGTGCTCAAGCCTAATGCGAGAATGTATTATCTACTCATGTGGAGGTTAAAGCATTAACATAATTAGAAATTACATTGCATAAATACAATGTACCAACATTTTCTCCTTTTACTATTATCAGGGCTCCTTTAGTGACCTTCCACGTTTTATCTGTAAAAGTAGTTACACAACCTTCACCTCCTAACTACCTTGTTGAAATTAGATTTTTCTTCAGATCTGGAACATGCATTACCTCCTTCAAAAGTCATTGGTTTCCATTTTTTTTATGAAAACTTTACTCATTGTAATGATTTTGCAGGGTTTACCATCACCCAAACGAACCTGTCAAAAATCTCCTTGAAATAATCATGAAAATGTTTCCTATCAGGTGTGGCATGGAATGAGGCCCATGAATCTACCACCGAAACGTCAATAATATTTTCTAATGAAAGAATCAAATCATCTTGCAACACATCACCTGTCACATTCACTTTATGATTGTTTTCTTATTGTGTGTCTCCTTCTTTTCCCTTCTGAAACTTACAATCTTTCTTCAAGTTTCCTTTCTTCCCACATTTCTAACACACTATCCTTGATCTGGACTTGGATTTTCCTTTCCTTAATTTACTGTGATATCCTGGGCTCTTTCCTGTTTCCATTTTTCTTCCCCTTGTCTCTGTAGTCAAAGCATTACCTGATGTCTCACAAGATCTTTTTCGTCGCATTTCGTCACTAAGGATGGCACCGACAACATCATCAAACTTTAAAGTACTATATCTAGAGACAAAGTTACTAATAGCCATGTCTAAACCATTCTAACTTTCTGGCAATGAGCACATAATTAACAGAGACCTAATTTCATAATAAAATTTTACCCCTACAGAACTTAACTGACTGGTAATCGTATTAAATTCATTTAAATTATCAACAATAGATCCACCTTCTGACATATTAATATTTAAAAAACAGTTCATAAGAAATACCTTATTTGAGGTCAAGGGTTATTCATATATTTTGGCCAATGCTGTCATTAACCCTATGTTGTCATTTCCTTTGAAATATTAAAGGCTATTGAAGCTTCTAGGCACAACCGTATTGTTTCGAGTGATTTTCTATCAAGAATCTCCCATTTTGCGTCTATCATACTCGTCAGCTTCTTTGTTTTTCCACCCAATGGTAGGTACATATATTTTTTATACATATAATCTCCCATCTACATTTTCCGCAACTGATAGTTTTGGCGGTTAAATTTCTCAACCCTCAACTTACAATCTTTCACCATTGCTCCCACTCGAACCAAGAACCCTTCTTTCCTGTGAGTTTCTCAGCCAAATAGGCATTCGACTCTAATACCATTTGTTAGAAAATTATATATTACAGAGCAACAGAACACATAAAATAATGCAGAAACACAAACTCAGAAAACACATAAAACAAGAGAGACAAAGATATATGTGGTTCACCTAATTTGAGCTACATCCACAGAGAAACAACCAGTCCTTCCTTTATATTATCTAACAAAATGAAGAGATACAACCTACAAAAAATTAGTTGTAATTTCCTCTTCCCTTTCACACAGTCTCCTCTCTCTTTCTCGTTCAGAATAATAATACACAACCACAATAAAATTCCCTCATATAAACCTATGGTTTCCTTCTAGGGAAAAAAACCCTAAATTAAACATGACTTCTACCGTTAGATCATCTGCTTAATGAACGACCTAGATTGACTTCGAAATTACAATATTTT
The DNA here is from genome assembly GCA_000404065.3 of Pinus taeda. Classification (NCBI taxonomy): domain Eukaryota; kingdom Viridiplantae; phylum Streptophyta; class Pinopsida; order Pinales; family Pinaceae; genus Pinus; species Pinus taeda. Next base: position 48,985 of record APFE030708645.1, read on the forward strand.
ACAAGGAAATTTTACATCTATTTTTAGCTTCGGATGGCGATTAAACGGGCCACGTTTCTTTCCCGCTAGGAACAGGGGTCCAACATGGTGATACCTCTGAATAAAGAAGATAATCAGGCTCCACACCCAATAAAAATAATAAATTTCAATCTGCAATGTTAAACTATAGAAAATTTGCAAAAAACATTGACCAAACCCAAATTAATATGGGCTTTACTAGAAAATCGAATGCGTTATCTACCTCTTGCAGCATATCAAATAAATTTCCATTACTTAGAATATCAAATAATAGTTGATTTCCTAGCATCATAATATCAAAAAAAATCAAAAAGTGCCTCTCTCTACAGAAACTTTTCCTTTTGGTGATGTTTTCAATTTTTCATACAATTAGATAAAACAAATTGAGTTAAAAAACCTATGTAGAATATCAAATAAAGGTTTGTTTGCTAGCATCATAATATAAAACAAATAAACAGTGCCTCCCTCTATAGAAACTTTATCGTTCGGTGATGTTTTCAATTTTTCATAGGAAGCTAAAAAATATAGGTAAAGAAGGAAAAAAATATTGATATATTAAACTTCAAATTTATTTCAGTTATATATTTAGACTATCACTATGTTTTTGTTAATTGTAGATATAAATATTCAAATGCCATAGATATAAATTGTATGAGAGCTAAGAATTGGATGAGAGTTTCCAGATTGAATCATGGAGAAGTTGAATCCTTTTGTTTCTTTTTAATCTTCACCATCTGACTTTAAGCTCACACAGTAATACAAATTATCATTTAGGAAAATAAAAATTGTATCTTATTTTATATATTTATAATCACATAAGAAAAATAAGTAATGTAAAATAATAAAATAATAGTTTTCTTATATAGGAATTGGATGAGAGATTCTAGATTGAGTAGTGAAGATATGCTCAATCCTTGTCCTCCTTTTTAATATTCACCAATCCACCTTAAACTCTCACCATCCATCCAACAACCAGCATGGTGGTTTAGACTAATGGCCCACTTTTTGGGGTATTGTCTTGTTCGTCATTATAATGGTTAAATTCATGATGTTTCTTTGCTCACCTTTGTGACAATTCCTCCTCGAAAAAGGATGGAAAGTCAATGGGGGGGGGGGCAAGTGGTTTAGTTTCTCATCATCGATGATTATTTGAATGGAATTCAGTAGCATCTTATTTAGACTCAGTCCCTTTGGATGTATAAAAGGAAATTCAACATATTAAGTCAAGAGATTTTGGTGATAAACTTCACTTCTCTAATTTCGAAGTGGGGGTCACAGATCTCAAATGGATTCTTGATCCAAGGAAATTTAGGAAGAAGGGATTTCATTTCTTACACTCACTTACAGTCCACCAACAATTGGATACACTCTTTCGCTTGGTCTTGCAAGATAAGCAGGTGGATAACTACAAAAATTTTGCAGGTCAAGAAGATATGAAGAGAATGCTCAAGATTACTCCTTTTTTCCTTGATGATATAGTTTCATGTATGCACAGAGTGGAGAAATATGTCATTTCATAATCGGAATCTGAGGAACTCACGGGGCCTCCTACTTTCATCAATTCACAACTGAATACTACTTCTCCTCCATCTACTACATCGCATCTTTCTTCAGTGATCATATCATACTAAAGTGGCTTTCTAGTGTGTGGTTTTGTCAATTTAAGTAAGCCTTCTTCTTCTAGAAAATTTTGTTACAATTTTATTGAAGGTCTATAATGGTATATCTCTCTTCTCACTCAATGTTGTAGATGGAGGCAATATGGTTGATATGGTATGTGTTGTGCTTTATTCTATCACAAATAGTGTATAGTCCAACTTTTGAGATTCCTAATGGCATCTATAAGTAGCTTTGTTTGTAGGAAATTTCTCTTCTATTGGAACAGTCTTGTAATCATGTTATATCTCATATAGGATAGTGTCCCTACTCTATATCTAGTGGCACAATCTCTTCATGGCACTGGAGCTGCCATGTTCCTTCATTATCATCTCCGAGTTATAAGTTTTTTGGTCTACTCAAAGAGTATGGATGTAACTGATGTTAATATTGGGACTCTTTTTTTGATAATCAACATCTTGAATTCTCATACTATCCATGTAAAATTGTTTATATATTAATATAATCTTTTTGTACTAGCTTAAAAAAAATACTCACACATAATTCAAACCATAATTTACGAAAATAAAAACTGTATCCTATTTAGGTTTAATTGTTGTTCTCTTTTTAATCTTCACCATCCAACCTTAAACTCACACAAATATTAACCAGTAAAACCACATTAATAAATGTGGTTGATAATATTAAGAATTAATATTATTGTCAATAATATTAAGAATTAATGTTATTAATATTATTATCAATAATATTAATAATAAATATAAGAATCGGATTAATAATAATTAATATTAATATTAATTACTATAAAAAATCCAAATTTATATTTTTACTTCATCTATTTATTATAATCAATTTTCATATAATGCATTTAAATTTTAAAAATAAAAATAGGTTTCAAAACATGAGCTATAATATATATAATTTTATTAATCATGGAAGAACCTATCATGAAACTTATTAATATAAACAATATACTTCATAAGTAAAATATTTTAATGTCATATTAAGTAAAATATTTGAATGTCAACTAATATGTAAATGAAAAGAAATAAATTTTCATGGTTAAAACATTTAAGCATTTCTAGTCATGTTATTATTTTATATTTGGACTATATTTTTTTTTGTCAATTTTATCTTTGAGATGCAAACATTTTTTTTTCAAATTTTGCATTTTAAAAAAATTTACACAAGAAGAAATTATATCACTCTAAACACTTCTTAGATTTGTGATTAAAATAAATCAATATTGATCTTTAAAGAAAAACTAATAAGATCAACTTGTCATTTGAAAATTTGTTATCGAATGATTGCTAATTAATTTTAGAGGACAATTTCATTCATGTTACCTTACCTAATTCTACACTAAAAACCTAGGACAAACCAAATTCATAGCTGAACTGATTTTATACATTTGTATTTGAAAAGTAAAGCAATATTTGTGGCATAAGCGGGTCAAACCTTGTACTCCTCATTTGTGTCACGACACATTGTACTTCTCATTTGTGTCACGACACATATTCCTCCAGATAGTCAAGGTCTCGTAAGTCGACCTAGTGATCCAATATCAAATGTCCAAATTTATCATAGAGGTTGTATATGTTAAATTTGCCAATATCAGACACTTTTGGCAGCATACAAATATATGTATGTTGAGAAGTAAGGTGTTGCCATGATTATAGGAAAATACATGGAAGTAAGTTGTTCCCAAGATTATAGGAAAATACCTTGTTATATATGGTATGAAAAACTTTGTTATTAATAGAAAAAGACCTAGCATTTACATCTTGTACACCACATTAGCATTCACAACTTGTAGCCACATTCTTCTAGCGTGAGCAGAAGATTGGAGTAGACAATATGATCTTCGAACACCTTGAGGGACATATTAAGGCCAAAATTGATAGAAAATACCTTTGTTATATATATAATATATATATATATATATATTATATATATAATAGGAACTAATTAGAATTGGATAATCTCAAAATCCGTAGGAAATTGGTGGGTGGGGAGCGAGGTGGCATGAGAATCTAATTTTTTAAATTTATTAAAAGCAATGGACCAATTTTGCTAAAATAAAATTTACTTATATATAAATTAATGTTAAAAATAATACTGAGGAACTTATTAGAATTGTAATAATCTCAAATACCTAGGAAATTGGTGGGTGGGGAGCCAATTGACACGAATCTAATTTTTTAAATTTATTAAAAGTAATGGAGTATTTTGTTAAATAAATTTTGTTTATATATAAATGAATGTTATAAATAATAATGAGGAACTCATTAGAATTGGAATAATCTCAACATGGTGGAACTTATTAGAATTGGAATAATATCAAATCCATAGGAAATTGGCAGGTGGAGAGCCACTTGCACTAATCTAATTTTCTTGAATTTGATTAAAATGCAACATTTTGCTAAATAAATTTGCTTATATATAAATTAATATTAAAAAATAGTAAGAATATTATAATTGAAAATAATATCAACATCGAGAACTATTAAAATTGGATATCTCAAATCCCTAAAAAAATGATGTGAGACAGTCAAGTGGCACAATTGTATCATATTTTATAAATGCATAATTTAAAAATAAAATAAAAATAAAATTTAAAATATAATATAAATAAAATATAATATATATTATTTTTTTTTTTTTTTTTTTTTTTTTTCTAATTTCTATTAAGTTGATATATGTAATTTAATTCGTGTAAAAAGCTAGTATGGATAACTTTAAACAGTCTGGGTTACCTGGACAAGTAGTTGTCTTGGAGAATCTTTATTTTTGAGCCATAAGATTGACTGACCCAATACAGAAGCCATAAGCTGCCAAATTTAATGCTCCAACCGATTTATTCCTTCATCGGAAGCATGATGCCATTATGTTAGGGTGCTTCTTTATTGATTTTACCAACATGATGCCATTATGGCGTTTCTTTATTGATTTTACCCACATATACGATGCTGGGCATTGTTAAACATGATATTCAACCCTTGTGATCACTGGATTTTGACAAAAATCACACAAAGATCCTACTATTCTTTATGCTCAGAGATTGACCAGTGCAATATCCAAACCATAACCCTGCAAACTATAACCTAAGCAAAGAATTATTTCAACTCAGTACCTTTCTCTAAATGTACGCAGGTGGCCAACTGAAAACATTGATATCACAACTGCTGCACTAAAAGCACACTGACCCAACCATGCAACAGTATTATTCATTAACAATTATGTAATAAATGTCTATCTAATTCTCAACAGAACCAGAACCAAACAATTTTGTAATAAATGTCTATCTAACTCTCACGAGAATCAGAACCAAACAATTTTGTAATAAATGTCTATCTAATTCTCACGAGAACCAGAACCAGAACCAGCTCATCTCGAACCTAAATACACAGGTGCTTGCGTTTGTTTCAAGACATATTGGCATTGTCCGAAACCCTGATCCTCTCCTCGCGATGGAATTGGCTGCAACTATACTCACCATTACTGTTTTTCTTTTTACTACTTTTGTTGGGGTAACCTTGCTTTGGAAGCCTTCACCATGTCTGAAAACTCTGCGGGGGAAGCATGTTCTAATAACAGGAGGGTCCAGTGGTATCGGTCTTGCTATTGCCAAAGAGGCTCTATCTCAAGGAGCTTTCGTTACTCTGATAGCCAGGAGCTCTGCCAAACTGGAGAAGGCCATAGACGTGTTGGTCGATAATAAAACTATCAGTGTTGATAGAATATTCACAAAGGTACGTGGATAGGTTTTTCTCATTGTCTTTCATTACTGGAGTTCTGTATTAGTTGAATATTTTTAGAATCTGCAATTACTGGAATTCTGTATTAGTCGAATATTTTTAGAATCTGCAATTGATTTAAGTTCGGATTAAAATTAAAACTATTTTTTTACTATGCAGACTGCTGATGTGAGTGACTATGAAACTCTTTCGAATGCAATCCAACAATCGTTTCAATGGAAACCTATTGATGTGGTTGTTTGCAATGCTGGGTGGGGGAGAGTTGGATTCATAGATGAAGTTCCCATCAAAGATTTGCATGAGACTATTAACACAAATTTATCAGGGATGGTAAACACTCTGCATGTTGCTCTTTGCTTGATGAAGCATCGCACAGACCAAAACCATGCCCGACCGCCCATGTCTGTTGTTCTCGTCAGTTCCTTGGCTGGTCTGGTATGATTCATGAATTTGGTTTTTGGGTTGCACATGTTTTTTATTTTTTGTGATCAGAGTTTCAGTTTATTAACAATATAATTTACCATATAAGAGAAAAAAAATAATTATTTTTTAGTTAGTTTTAATTAAATTTAAGTAGTGATGTTTAAAAATTGGTTTAATTTATATCTTTTTCAGAGTATTGAATCTATTGATAGATTCAAAAATATATTTTCATAAAAAAAAATTACTATCTTATCTTCAAATTATATTTTAAGATTCTAATGAACAACTATTTCGTATAACTCATAAACGTGTGGCAATGGACTCACCCTTTTATGGGCTTTGCAGTACGCGCAGTATGGGGCTTCTGTTTATACTGCAACTAAATATGGCGTGAAAGGACTTGCTGAGGCTCTTAGACTTGAATTGATGCCTTATAACATCGGAGTGAGCGTTTTTTGCCCTGGGTATGTGGAGACTCCCATCCTCGATGCGGGTAAGCAATGTTGAGCCTTTGCACTAGTTTCATTTGCAATTGCTATCATTTGGTGAAATTGTAATATGAGCTTACAATTTTATTTCACCAAAAAGCTTAAATTCAGAATTAAAGTATATTATAGCTAGAGAACGTGATGGAATTTTCGCTATTGCAGATGGGCTGTAATATGAATTCATACATTTATTTTCTTAAAGAGACTTAAACTAAAGAAAATAATTTAACCAGAGATCTATCTTAATGGGGTTGGGGTTGCTCATCACATTAACAAAGTTGGTTCATAAATCTTTACAGCCATCCATTTGTATTCATTAGACTTTGTTTCTTATAAATCTTCACATCTACCCATTTGTAAGTATAACTAGAACCTCTTCTCTTGCACCATTCTTTTATATTACCATTTATTTTATTGGTTAAAATTGCATTTTTCCTTGCACAAAACCTTTAGATTACAGTTCATTTTATTTATTATTATAAATAATTTTTCAAACCCTTTAACTTATAAAGAGAATCAGGATGGTCATTTTGCTTTACCAACTCAGATTTCATGGATAAGAATGTGACATGTTTTGCTGCGAAAAGGTGGGAAATTGTTTATACTAAGGTGTTAATAATTTTGAATAATATATACTTTTAAAATTATGGAAATTACATTTTGTTTTATGTTTTTTTTATTGTAGCCAGTTTTTTTTCTATTGAGAGATTGTTTATGGCAAGGTATTTAGTATATAAAAAGAGCTTAAATAACATGGAAGACAAAATATTTCTTAAAATTGTTTCAAATTCTAGCCAAAATCAGTTTTGACTTAAGTAAATATGGCATAAGAATGGCTAAACCATTAGAAACAAAGGAAGATATCATTTTGCAGATCAAGATAATAGACCACAATGATCATCATCATCATCATTAAAAATATTATTACCTCAAATCTCAAAAATCAAAAGTGTCTCTCTTTGGCCACTACTATAAAAGAAGAAAATAAACATTGGTAATATAAGAACAAATTTTCATGAACTCCATAAAATTTACCCTATAGAAAAATAAAAAATATAAACTCTTCTAAAAGTACATCGATTTTTTCAAATTTTAAATAATGCCTAGTATAGAATTACCATACACCAAAAAAATCCCCATATGTCAAAGATAATTATAACCAAATTACCTAAAACTCGTATTTGGAGAAGGTACACCAAACACTTAGCTACCTTCCACACATTAAAAAATAATCAATAACTTAACAAACATGCATTATCTTCACCAATAAACTAATAACAAATTAACTTCTTCATCATCCTTACCATAAAAACAACATCTTCCATCATCAATTGATATATATTTAATTTTAACTTTACTTAAAATTTTAAATATACTTTGAATGTAATTCAAATAAAGATCACTTACATTATGATTATTATACCAATAGGCATGTTTGTTTTAGAATAAAGATTAATTATCAATAATTATTAGGTGGATGGTAGAGATTTAACATCTACATAATATTTTATTAGAATATTCTTGGTAATATACACAAACTAAAAGTTGAGATTCATCTCCAAAATAGTTATATTTTTTTACCTTTTAAATTTATTGGATTAATTAAATAAAGTGTGGACAAGTTTCATATGAAATGAGTTAAGGTTGTTAATATATGTTATTAATAAGCCATGGTATTAGCTCATGGTATTGTAACAAACCCTATTTACAAATTAAAAATCTCCTTAGTAAAATATTGTTACAAAATTAAAAATATTGTCAAGTGTTTTTTTTAAATGTACATAAATTTTATATGTTAATATTTTTTATAGTTATTAATAATAACAATAATAAGTTAAAATAAAACTAAATGTGTGTTTTAATGTTTATCAAAATTTACCAACTATAATTAAATAACTACCTTAATTATTAACCAATAAAATGCATTTAAAACTTTTATCATTTAACTTTATTTCTACTAACTTGCATACTCACGATTCAACTTTCCACAGAATTTTATATTTACTTATCAAGACTTATATCCCTATCATCTTTATCAAGACTTATATCCCTATCATCTTTATAGTCATCCTTCCTCAAAATATATGACTTACCAATAACGAAATTAAGCTACATATTAAATAACTACCCGTAGCTCTTTATTAAATAACTACCCTAATTATTAACCAAATAAAATACATTTAAATTTATTTCTACTAACTTACGTTTTCACAATTCAACTTTCCACACAATTTTATATTCACTTACCGAGACCCATATCCCTATCATCCTTATAGTCATCTTTCCTCAACATACATGACTTACAAATGATGAAATGGAGTTCTTAAAATACCTATTTTGAATTTAATATCTTTAAATTATCTAAATGTTATTATTTTGAGAAATCACTTATATTATAATATATTGTGAATCGTTTATCTTTTATATATATATATTTGTTTTTAATATTATAGGTATAATTTTATTTTATTGTATATAAAGAAATTGGTAATTAGATTCTGTACTTACATGATATAGATAGATTCCAACTATGACAATAATACAATGCAGGTGGTATAGAGACTCATATGGAGATATTGAAGATGTCAAAAATATTTGGCTTGTATAACCGCAACAAAGCAGAGACATCAGAAAAGGTTGCCAACTATATATTGGATGCAACTAAGAATGGAACCTTTATGGTTACATATCATATTACTGGGTTCATGCTATCAACATTATCACGTGGATTTATACCCGCTGATTCAGTTGGGAGGGCTTTCACAGAACTGGTTTTGTATGTACCTTTCAGAATGTTTAGTTGTCTCGCTGCCATTTACTTTGAAGTTGCTAGACATGTCCTCACATAAATGACAACTAAAGTTGTTTGACTTTCTCGTAAGGTAATGTAATGGCATAAGTGTTAGACCTGAAGCTTTGGATAAAAGTAGGAGTGATAAATTCTCATCGCATGACTTATTTAATTTCTATTGTTAGGATATACAAGTTCTTATGACTTTTAAAGTTATCTATGGTCATCCTCTTGATCATATTTTTCTAGTAATTTACTCATTTGAATGTTTATCACAAAATATGAAATAGGGGTCATATTAATTAATTTAAAAGGGAGTTGATAGATAAGTTAATGAAAAAAGTTTTTTTTTAAGAAGTTAAAGTTTTTTCAAATTTTTGGGTCGAACACTACTTCTGTATCCTTGTTGTCACATATGTTGTTCTGAAAGATGTTCTAATGTAACGAAAAATGGGTCACTTAGACACATTACATTCTTGTAAATTATTGATGTGATATAAAGTGTTCATATTTTAATATATTAACAACTATACCAAATGTTTCAAAGGAAACATCATAAGTCGATAGCATATGAGAAAAGAGCATAGATGAAGAGTGATGTGATATGTTATAGACTCTTATAAATACATGTAACATAAGGCATTGTAATACACTTATTCATTTATCAGAATTACGTTATTTGAGATTGTTAATAATGTACATGTTACACATTTAAGTAAAAGGAAGGGTGTTCTGTTAGTTTGTTATTACTGTAGTTGTTTTGTTCTTGATCACCTCTCTATCATTCGCACTTTACTCTCAAATTATTAGTAGGCTGACTTTATGCATAGATAAATGCAACCACAGTCTATACATGAGAACAATAACAGTTAGCACGAAGGGGGGTCATGGAGCTACAAATCCTGTCTGAAAAGGTTTAGGGCTTTCTGCAGCCGAGTGACACGAACCCCAGCTGTCGTTGTCCGCTTACCTATAGCTACCTCAACCGCGATGGCTCTCGTATCTAGTCGAAGCCTTCCGTAATAGCGCAGTTACCCCGTCCTCCTCCCCGATTACTGCATTACTCACTGATTTCCAAACACGCACAATGCGGCAACAATTATGATGGTCCTCAAGGCAGTTGGTGGAGAAAATCTCGGAACAGGTATGGAGCTTGACCTCGTAGACTATACGGAGAACCTGTTGGAGAATGTAAATATCTGGCAAACTCCTCGCTCCGTTGTGGATGACCTCCTACCCTTTTGCTACGATCTATCGGCTACCATCATGGGTCCACCCTCGATCTCGGGACCTTCCTACTACACTGTGACTTTCTTTGAGCCTCCCCCAATCTGGCTGATTACTCCCTCTTCGCCTCAGTCACCCTCGGCTGCAAATTTTGCATCAGATTGCTTCCACCAAAACCCTGAGGTTGCAAACTCACAAACCTTCCTCTCATCCCACCTATTTGGATCTACAAGCAACCCCTTGGGGCACCTCAACTCGACTCAGGGTAACTTACAAGCTGTTGTACCTGAGGCGCCTCCATCTGGTAGCTATGTGGTGGTACCCCCGCTTTCGGAACCAATTCCAGCTGTCGACCATCTTTTCCCTGATAACCTTGCTACAAACCCTAACCAATTAGAGGATCGATTAGACACCCCTCAAGAATCGAATCAGCTGGGCAAAAAGAGGAAGTGTTTTAAAACTAGAGGCGAAGACGTTATTCTCAAACTCGAGGAGGATATAAAGTGTGGTGACACCATGGACACGACGGATCGAGTGGTTGTTTGAAGGATTCATGGCTGAAGTTACACAGTGGCTAGGCTCAAGGTATGGACCTCTGAGGTATGGAGTTAGCACCTCGCGGATCTCCCTTTTGTTCAAATTGGGTCTTGTCTTCTTTTTGGCATTTTGAACATGCTCGAGTTCTTCTCCGACGTTGGAACCCTCTTTTTGATCTAGAAAAAGAACAAATAATAGTTGGGCCTATTTGAGTTTGACTACTTGGACTACCCCTTCAATTCTGGTCAGAGGATATATTCTGGCGCATCAGCAACACTCTGGCAACCTACCTAGAGCATGATAGATCATATCCAGCTACCGGCATGATGGCATATGGCAGGATACATGTTCATCTAGATACTCGGGGTGGCCTTCAGGAGAATATCACCTTACAGTGGAAAACCTTCTACCGTCAGCAAATTCTAGATTACAAAGGAGTCCTTTTTTGTTGCAAATGTTGCCACAAGGTGGGACACTTGTTCAAAGATTGTCCTCTAAATAAGAAGGTGAAGGAGGGAGCTAAGGGGAAGGAAATTCTGCAGAAAATCTCACAATCACAGGGTAGCCCTACAGTGGAGGAAGAGGTTGTAAATTTGGCACATTCAGATGCAGTACCCGCACCTACTAAGAAGATTAGGAAGAAGCAGGGTAAGGCACCTATCAGTGCACCCTCTCCTCCTCTAACCAGAGCAAGGGCAGTTGTTGAGGCTGCATTCTCTACGGGTATATCGAATACAATCTCTTCTTCTGCTTACGCTATTGTTTCTTCGCACTGCATTGATACAAGTTCTGTTCACTCCCTTTGTCACACCTTCAACCCTCCCATAATTGTGGATTTCCCTATCAAGCCCTCCTCACCCATCATATCTTGCACTCCACCATCCTTTCGCGAAGAACCTCTTCCCAACCCCCTCAACCATGCTCACCCCCTCATCCCAACCCTCCATTCTTTAGATACCCCACCTACTCTCGGCTTCGATCACAGACCCTTGACACCCTGGGTATCAGCCTTATTACCTATCCCCCTCCTCTAAAGCTAACTAGAGGCAGACCCTCCTCCCTATCCAAAGCTAAGCTACAAGTTGGGGAAGATATTTCTATGGATAAACAACATTCTATCGATTGGGTACTTAGAGCAGTGAATACCCACAAGCACCCTCCTCCATGAAATTTCTCTCCTTCAACTGTAGAGGGTTGGCTAGCCTTGAAAAAAAACTAGCCATGAGCAGATTTCTCTTATCTGAACCCTTTGATATCCTTTTTCTTCAAGAAACCCTAGGTCACGGTTATGTTATTACCCACCTTCTTGAATCATGGCTACATGGTTGGACTTTTTACACCCTTGATGCAACAGGGCATTCAGGGGGCCTCGCCCTGGGTGTAAACAATCGTTCCATCAGAATCTTTAATACTTGGGGGAGCTGAGGCCACCTAGGAGCAAGCATATACTCCTTTGAACTTGATTCTAAGCTTAGGGTTATCAACATATATGGCCCCTATCACAATAGGGAAGATTTTTGGAGCAGACTATTATAATCACACATCATTTAAAAAGGACAAGCTTATTTTGTGTGTGTGGGGGGGTGGGGGGGGGGGGGGGTGTGTGCTAAATTTCTCCATTGGCTTTGCAAAATCATGGGGGCACAATGTACAAAGAGATAACCTCTTAGCCTTTTTTGAGACCATTTTGGAGGATCATAATCTCATTGATATCCCCTCCTCAAAAATCCTACCTACTTGGAGGAATAACAGATCAGGGGTGAACAGTTTCTCCAGAAGCCTAGATAGATTCCTCATCAAGGAACAATTGTTAAACTTGGGGTAGGGAATTGGACAGTGGGTGAGCTCAGGGGGATTATCGGATCATAGGCCAATCTATTTGGAAATCAAAGGGGGTATGAACAAACCAAAAGGTCCCTTCAAATTCAACGCTGCATGGCCGAGAGATGCAAATTATATCCATCTAGTAACTAATTTCTGGAAGGCTCATCCCCCTGTGGTAGAAAGGACAATCTTGAAAGGATTTGCAAAAAACTGGAGAGAACTAAAAAATCTATCCAAAAAATGGGCACATAAGAAGAAAACACAGGAAGACCATATACTCAAATTGATTGAAGAAGCCATAGAGGATTATGAGAATGAATTTGAGGGGATTTTCTCTTCCCCAGAACACAAAGAACAAATAACCTCTCTTCTGGATAAGAGAAGCTAAATTCTTAAGGATAGGGAGGAGAGCTGGAGATTGAGAAGAAGAGCCATCTGGCTCAAGAAAGGAGATGATAACAACATGTTCTATCATAAATTTTTGAATGGGTGCAAAGCTATAAATACTATTTGGCAGCTAGCAGATGAACAAGGAGAACCAGTGAACACCTTCCCCCAATTAGCAGCTATGGCCACAACCCACTTTAGGAACATCTATAAGGCTCCCCCAAATGCCACCCTCGCGAAAATCATGAGGACTGCTCAATTGTTTCCAAGGTTTTTTGACCAAGAGGAAGCGTTGGAATTGGCAAAGGAGGTCTCCTTGGGAGAACTGGAATCCACCCTTAAATGGTTTAAGCAAGACAAAAGGTGTTATGAAACTAGCTCACAAAAAGATAGAAAACATAGATCAATGCCTTAGAAATAAGATTCTTAGAGGGGGCGACCTCCTTTACATTACACAAATGAACAATTCTTAGATGATACAAGTGAAAATACCTCCTTTCTATATAGGAGTCTAAGGGGTCATAATATAATCAGAGCCGACATAACAATAATAATTTAAGGGCATAATAATAACAATAGTGGGCTTCTATGGGGCACAATAGTAACAATATAGGGAATACATGGGTACAACAATATAATAAGGGGTTGTACTAATAACAATAAGGGGTTACACTAGTAGTATAGGGGCCTAACATGCCCCTCTCCTTCAAAAAGTGTTGTCCTCAACGCTTGAGTAGTTCTTGATGCTTTTGTATAAAATTAATGTCCTCCCATGTGCAATCTTCAGTGGGTAAGTTCTTCCACTTGATGAGATACTCTGAAATTGATCGATTTCGTAGTTGTTGTGTTCTTGTTTCTGTGACTATTCCATGTTCCAATATGATTTTTCTTGCCTCTTCAAGTTCTGGCAATATTGTTTGAATTGGGATCTTCTACAACTTTTGAATGAGTGGCCATACTTCCTTGTCCTTTTTCTATTCGTCCCTTGCTTTGTTTATCCAATCTGGTTGGATAATAGAAATAGCACAAAACAATGCTTCGACATCCTCATCCTTTCTTGAGAGTGCATCTGCAACAAAATTTTTCTTCCCTTTTCTATAGATGATGTCAAAGTCATAACCCAACATATTTGTGACCCATCTTTTCTATTCTTCTGAAGATAATAGTTGTTCTAAAAAGTATTTAGGACTATCATGATCCATTTTTACCTTGAAGTGTCTTCCCATTCGGTAAGGTCGCCATTTCTTAAGTGCATGTAGTATTGCCAACATTTCCTTCTCATGAATAGCTTGTTTGAGATGTAGCAATAAAAATACCCAATCACCTACATCAAAACATTTTTCACTACAATGTTGATCTACTTGTTGTTTCATTCGCTTTTGCACCAAAGTGGTGTTATCCTTCAAAAGTTGGAGAACTTGTTGTTGATGCTCGATGTGATCTTTCACTGCTTGAACCTTTTTCTTGTTGATATGTCCTTCTATATTGAGAGTTTGAGGAGTGGTAATTTCTTCCAATTCTTTACAAGATATGGTCAGATTCATTTCTTGATGCTCGATGTGATCTTTCTCTCCTTAAACATTTTTTTTCTTGATATGTCCTTATATTTGGACAGTTTGAGGAGTGGTAATTCTAGCCAATGCATTACAAGATATGGTTGGATTCATTTCTTCTTTCTTGATGTGATCTTTCACTTCTTGAACCTTTTTCTTCTTGATATGTCCTTCTATCTTG